>CAAKHG010046021.1:25978-44644 GCA_901007715.1 Dactylopterus volitans
CTACCTGGCTGAAGGAGAACCCAGATTATGAGGTGGAGGGGGACATGCTGGAGGTACACATTCACATCGTCTTCCTCCTGTGCCCAGTCTCTAAATCAGACCCTTATCTGAGGTTGATAGGAAACACATTATCTACTTCACGCTGTTTCTGCTTCTTCACATAAATTTTTCTCTTCTGTCTTCAGCTTCTTGTGAACAGGAGCAAGAGGAAGAGGAGGAGGAGGGCAGACAAAGTCATAACAGGCAGTGAGAAGGTCAGAATCATTAACATGAGGACAGGAAAGAAGGTGAGACTTAAAAGGATTGTATAATTAGCATTTTGGTTGGACACGTTGGCGATGCAGAATTCCCTGCTGACTTATGTTTCTGAACTTCAGGTTGGAGCTGCTTTCAGTCCGATGCTGCAAGACCTGAGAGAATATCTGGAGGAAAATCCCGATATTGCCGTAGCACCCGATTGGTCTGAAACCGTTCGGAACTCTGTACGTACCCCAAACACTAATCTTTGCTTCACTCTTTAAGTAGGGAAGTTTGCCTCTCGAGCTTTTAGTGGAATAAGCAGCAGTTTTATTATATTTGCACAGAGAACAGACTGTGTGTGCGTCGGACATGTACTTTTACCTCTGCAGTTACTTCTCTCCACAAATGTTTTACTCTTTGAAGTCACACAGGGCATCCTGTAGTGGTCTGTATTATTGATGCCTTGTTAAAAATCTGCATGTAATATTTTTTTTTATCAGTTAAAATATTTAAAAGTACAGGTTGCTTGAAGACTGAAGGGATAAATTTTAAAAACACATGCAGTCCCTTGCATGCCTCTGCGCCGGTGACGGCTTCGATCGGTTCTTGACATTACTGTTAACTGCCTGAGGGAAATACTGGGATTTTCACCTTGGCTAAATATCATCTCTCCAATTAATGTAGAATTTGAATAATTTTTATTTGAATAATTAAAATTGACTCAGAATTACAATTAACAGTCCAGGAGTACACCCGATCAAACTGGTGCAATTTTGCCTGCAACAGCCTGCAATGAGGATTAAATAGTCATTAAGTTTTTATTGAATCTGGTGGACTGCTAAAAAGCAAATAAACAACTCTTGTTTGCAGTGTTTTTTTGACTGAAAATATGTAATTAGTAAAGGTTACTAGTTACTTTCAAAAGTAATTAGATTTATTTTTAAATGGCTTACAATCTTTTAGTAATGAGCAAATTACTGTATTGTTTTAATGTTACTGTCACAGCGGGATAAGAGAGTGCAAAAACACGCTTGTATTCCAAGCAGTGAAGTAGTGCTGCGACGCCGTGGACAAACGGCCGGTTGACCAACAACAGAACTAGATTCTGCTTGAAATCTGTGAAGTTGTGCTCCAGGTGTGATTTTGGATGCGGCCAGTCGTTGAGTACAGCTTAGTGTGCCAGCATGTGCAGGAACACAGGCTGGTCATGATGAAACCAAGCAGACATGCAGTGTGACTTCATGCAAGTTTTTTTTTGTTTTTGTTTTTTTCGCTCTTGTGGATTTTTTTTTTTTTTTTAATTGCTTTGTCTGTTTTAAAAGGGTGAGCTGCCCCTCTTGTGACTCCACAAAACACCTTTTTGCCCAGAACTCAAGAACCGGAACCCCGATGATGACAAAGTGATCATCATTATTTAACATCCAAAAGGTCAACTTCACAGTGACATGATGGTTCTGTAAAAACTGGCCATTGTTCATCATTTCAACAGCGCGACTCTGGAACAGAAGGGGAAAGTTTGTCCATTTATAAACTGCAACTTGACTGGTTGGCGGAGGGAGGGATTCATAAACGAGGTGGTATTTCTAGTTCTCTCACCAGATTTCTGTTTCCAGTAAAAAATTATTTTCCTTTCAGGGCTTCCTGCCAGAGACTCTCTTCCACCGACTGCTGACCGAGCATTCTGAGATCCCTAAAAAAAGTCGACGTCGCCACCACCACCACCATCATCATCACCACACTCCAGAGCCCATCCCGGAGGACCCCACCCTGGAAGGAGTGGAGGAGGAGACCCTCGTCTCAGATGGAGCCTACATGATGGATGAGGAGGACCTTGACACCTCCCATCACTTCCTCACCACTCCAGACTTTGACATTAAAATGGGTGGTGGTGACAACCTTTCCCAAGGTGACTATGACAGCTCGGATCAAGAGGCCCTATTGGACGATGTCATCATAGCACAGAAGGACTCAGACTCGTCATCCAGCTCAGAGGATTGACTGAACCCCACTCCCTAAACACATGTGACTTAGTCCCCTTTTGAAAAATGAATCATGCTATTCCTCATTTATTTTTACCATATTATGTATCAAATTATGGATGAATGTGTTGTTTTGTTGCTACTTTAATTCATTTATTTTATAATAGGATTTTTTTTTTCATGAAAGGAGCAGGTTTGCACCCATCTGTTTTCTTTTTGATCAATAAGAATTGTGTTCCATCTTTGTGTCCTCAGTCCTCCTCTCTAACCTCTGACGCAACGGCAAAAAGTGGAGCTTTTTTTTTTTTTAATTTTATTTACTTCATGACTCGTCATTTTCCTCACCCTCATCTAAGATTTCCCATCACATTCCCAGCCGTGACCAAAAGGGGACCCCTGCTGTAGATACCCTTTTCTTATCTAAGAACCTCAATACCAGTCCTCTAGCGCTACAAGAAACTGGACATGTGTACTGAGCAGAGCCAGAATTCAGATCCCACGATCCCCCAATCTCGTTTGGTCATGTCCTCTGTGTCCAGACGAGTCTGTGAACTACAAGGGGATCCTGTGTGTGGACGTACTGTTGTTGTTGACACTCTGTGGGGGGGAGGGAGTGTGGCGTATTAGTTACTGAGGCATCGCTAGGAGGATGGGTGTATTGTACAATGTAGAGCTGATCAGTTGTGTACTATGGTGCAAATGACAGCAATGAGTTACTATTCTTGTTTTATGATCTGACTGTATCTGTGATATGAATAACAACAATCTACAGTGAAATCAAGTGTGTTTGTGTGATTGTTTCACCGCGCAGAAGCAACAAGGTTTGCTGTTCTTTGTTGTCGTTTTCTTAAGTGTCCGTTCATCATCGTCGTGAATGTAATGTTGGGTGATGTGTAAGGGCTTAAATTAATCCCATTAATTATGAACTACAGGCTACCAGTAGCCGGTGCGTCCACATCCAAAAGTCTTGAGACGTCTCACTGAATTCAGCTGATATTAGGCGAACTTCAAAAGGTTTAGCGAGACCTCTAAAAAGAGGACAAAACATTGAAATGAACTAGTCCTGTTAGCTCAAGGACGGAGCTCAAATCAAAGTGGGGCCAAATCTGATATTTACTTATTATTGTTGCAAGAATCAAAGGTTGGATAACATGAATTTGAAAATAAAAGGCAGCACCACATAGTCTTAACACTGCTTCACTGGTGACTACAGTGAAAGCAGCATGCAGAGTAAATGTGAGATCAAAATGACAGCAGAGCATCTAGTTGGAGGATGGAGAATTTCAGCTTAGGGTGGACCCGTGAGGTGTGTTTGCTGAAAGTGGCGTCAGTCGAGGAAGGCAACAGTCAATGATCCGAGTGTGTGTGTGTGTGTGCGCGTGTGTGTGATTGAGACAGATTGAAGAAGGGGAAAGGAATTAAAAATATTCTGCTCCGGCTAAAATTTTGTGAAATACATTTCCAGTCCAGTCACATGTTGATTTGATGCATCCATCCATGCCCATCGTATTCTTTAATGTGTCTGGGGAGAAAATAGATTTTCTGTGGTAGAATTTTGTTATTCCACAATGTTTGTCACCTCAGGAGTCATCACAAGGTTATTTTGCATCCTGACGTTTTGAGATAGCTGTGCCATCCAGCCACCGTCACCTGTGGGTTTACTAACCTATTTCCTATAACCCTGCAAGACATTGGAACAAATAAATACCAAAAGGTTCGCGCCAAGACTATCCTGGTTGTATTACACAAAAAGATAAAAGCCTATTAAAAGCAGAGACATTTTAGGCAATTAAACGCAGTTTCTACGCGAGTGAACGTTATTTGACACAAAGGTCATTTTAAGAGAGGACAGTTGTGTTGAAGTAAGCTTCTGCGGGCAGTGGCGACTCTGGTGCCTTCACGGCCTCTGTATTTGCTCGGACTGGTGATATCAGACGACCCAGCCGGTCTACTCAAAAAGTGTGGACCCGGGCAACAATATAGGAGCTGTCCCTCTACTTCGTACTTTAAGTACAGGTGGCGTACATACAAAACGTATTGGAATGTGAATCTTTAAGGAATGAGGCGATTTTCAAGTTAGTTGACCACTACACGACACGGTTCAGTCGTATTTACACAATTAGCCGCGAGTTAGCGAGCACTTGCTGCGTACGCGCCGCTTGGTAGGATTTCCGGTCGTCCTTGAACGCATCAGCAATGTGGTCGGTAGGAGAGCTCGAGAAGGCGCTAGCGTTTGAATGGCTTTGTGTTTAGCCTTCAGTGAGCTTCGCTGTCTTTCGTCTACATCGTAACCAGCAGATTCGTGGTATCTGCCAAAGGCCACTCTATTGCTAGGAGTCCCCCCCTCGGTCATTAAGGGTAAACTAGCTCGACATCCTATTTGCTTCCAATGTTAAATCCACCGACTGTGATTAGCCAAGCTAGCTAGCTGAGAGCAGCTTTAGCTAATGGCTGGTCTAAATGGCTAAGCAAACGAGGAATCCCCGCTCTCGGCTAACGATTCGACATTTGCGATAGTTTATGCAGAGAAACGCGATCTCAGAATGGACCTGAATTTCTATTCCGACCTGTCCGACGGCTGCGCTCAAAACGTCGACTCGGAGTTTCTGGACACTCCAGCGTTCGGTGGATACTCCGAGGAGAACAAGGTAACCTGAGCATCCCGGGTATTTCATGGCAGTGGCCTGATCCCGTGGGAAGTAACACACCAGCTATTTCCACGCTAACGGCCTGTTTTCAGTTTTCAGAGGGCGGCCACAGTTATCTCACCATCAGTGGCGGCGGCCACCCGTTTCTGTCCGCAGAGGTGAGTCAGTGTGTCACGCATTCGCTCCACGACCGAGTGGAGTGGAGCCTCCATATTCGCACGGTGACACGGGTGTCTCGGTTAATCGACGACTCTTGTGTTCCTGTCCACATGCAGCAGACCTTCCACACTCCCAGTCTCGGGGATGAGGTGTTCGAAATTCCTCCCATCTCCCTCGACCCGGACCCGTCCCTCAGCATCAGCGATGCCGTGGCCCACTTCGAGCTCTCTGATGTGTCAGACGGCACCGGGGGCCCTCCGGGCTCCCGTAGCCTTGTGAGCAACCTGGTGGTTGAGGCTAACGACCCCTCATTTGCGTCCACCTTCGTGAACACCGGGTCCCAAGGCCTCGCGCAGCTGAACATGGGGGCCATGACCCAGTCTGCGGGGGGGCCTCTGCTGAGCTCCTCATCACTAGTAAGTTCATATCATTTCTATGATATTTGTATAGACCGGTCACACGTCGCATGGCCTCGGTGGGCTTACTGTGTGCAGAGTGGGCAGCACTCTCTGTCCTGATGAGGAGAAACTCATCCAAAAAGGCCCTTAAACAGGGGAAACGGGAAGAAACCTTAGCAAGAGGAGGATCCTGCTTACAGACGTGCAGACGTGCAGTAGATGTAACATGCGCGCAGATCCAACTCAAAGAATGCACGGATGACAATGACAGAGTTACCGAGCAGTGGTGCAAACAGGGACGACGCAGAAAAAACCATCAGAGAGCCAGTGAGCTCTGCCCGTGAGGCGGCGCACCGAAGAGGGAAATTTAGTCGCGTACACATTTGTTTACATGCACATCACAGAATGCTTTTTGGTGTTTTGAGTTGTTGCTCGGAGCAGGGTTTTGTTTTTGTTTTTTTAATCCTTTCGCATTATCGTGTCTCATCTGTCTCGTCATCTGGCTCCAGGAGCTGCCTAATACCAGTGGGTCGCATTTTAGCACCTCATCCCCAATGACCATTGATGTGCAACTTGCCGACATTGGTCATGGTCTTTTGGGAAGCAGTCAGCTGACCACCATAAACCAGACGGAACTGGCCTTGGGTCTCGGGGATGAAAGCATCGGGCATCACGCGGTGAAGCTGGAGCAGCCGCTGTCGGCGACGCCGTCTCCAGCCGGCTCCCTGCAGGACGAGGACATGGATGACTTTAAGGTGAGGCGGCGAGTTTATAAGCTACTTAAAAATCACGGCAGGTGGGCTCAGATGAACTAATTCTCGCAATCCCCTCCCATCTCTCTTTTATGCAGAGGAGTGTGCTAGGAGACCCCCCCATGTCTCTCTCCTCTTCCTCTGTGCTCTCCCACATGTCGCCTCATCCAACCCTCTTGTCTTCCGTCTCCCCGGCTACAGCCAAAAGGGGGAGAGGGAAGCCTGCTGCCGCGTTGGCATCAGGAACTATGGCAGCGGTTGGAAAGAAAGGTGGGAGGAAGAAAGACCCCAATGAGCCACAGAAGCCTGTGTCGGCGTATGCTCTCTTCTTCAGAGACACGCAGGCAGCCATCAAGGGCCAGAACCCCAACGCCTCGTTTGGAGAGGTTTCAAAGATCGTGGCCTCAATGTGGGACAGCCTGGCCGAGGAGCAGAAACAGGTTGATATGCATCCTCGCTTGTTTACATTTCCATCACGTGTGAGGAAAGTGATCGCAGCTTGAAGCTAACTCAAGGTCTCCACACACACCGGGAGTGTTTTTCTCTCCATGCGATTAACTCTTGTGGCAAACGTAGTTTTTTTTTTTTTTTTTTTTACACTGTTGTTTGTGGACCGAGTGCTTTCACACAAAACCTGAATATCACGCAGTGAAAAAGCATTCTATACAGTGATGTTTTGTTTTTGTTTTGGAGAAAGGTCAGTTTTCCTGAGCTTTAGAACTGCGATTACATGCGTCAGCCGACTCCCGATGGCAGTGCAGCTCCGAAACTTTACAACAACAGACCTCAGGCAGGCTGCCACACACTGCTCGACCGTAATGGTCCCAGCAGTTAGTCGCCCGTCTCACATGCAGCGCGAGGGTTCCCAGAAGAACCTCAAACTGTCCCACTGATGTCTTATGGTGCATTTCCACTACACGGCCTCAACTGAACTCGCCTCTTTTGGTTTTCCGTTACGAAAAAGTACCTGGTGCCAACTTTTTTGGTATCACCTCCGTCGAGGTTCCAAAAAAGTAGAGCTGGTACTAAAACGTGACGTCAGAACACTGCAGACCACTGATTGGTCAGAGAGGATCGTCACTGCGTCTCTGCGTCATCAAAACCAAACCCGCCATTTTTTTTAAATGGCGAAGCTCCGGCCGCAATTGTTGATTTGTTTGTGTGTCATTCGAACACGCATCTGCTGACATTATGGCAGCAACCCGCAATTCCACGCCGCGGTCAGTCGTCGAGGTGCAGACGTTCCTCTGCTTGGTTGCCGACAAAAGGATCCAGTGGGAGCTTGATGGAGCGACGCCAAACGAAAAAGTGTATCAACAAGTTGCTAATGACGACCAGGGACCCTGAGGGGGTACGACCTCGTGATGGAAAACCACACTCAGAAAAGTACCTGGTACCAGAGGCGAGTCGAGTTGAGCCGGTACCATGTAATGGAAATGCGTTATTAGAATATGTTCAGAACCTTCCATGCTAGAAGTTCAGCTCCTGTGTGAGGCAGCGTCTCTCTCTCTCTGTCTCTCTCTCTATCTTTCTCTCTTTCTCTTTCTCTAACTTATAAAACGATGATGAAGCCAAAACCACCTTCTGTTTTCAGTGAGGAGGATGACTAGATAATCATCTCTGGGTTATGTTTATTCCACATTTCTGAAGCATGAGTTGACGCGATCTCTCTCAAATTCTTTTTGCTGCTGGTATGAATTGGTGCGAAATATTATCCCTTTTGAATATAGAGCTTTTGTGTCGTTCATTTGTCACGTCCCCTGGGGGGGTGACGGCCCTACTAACTGGTGTTTTATTTGTCTCCATCAGGTGTATAAAAGAAAGACAAAAGCAGCTAAAAAGGAGTATTTAAAGGCTCTGGCGGCCTACAGAGCCAACCAGCTGTCACAGGTACGATCCCACCGTTCTCCAGCAGCTGTCGAGTCGGCTCGTCACGCGTGGCTTTTCTAAATTTTCATTTGCTCTCATCCCAGCCCGCCACCGAGGAGGTGGAGGCAGCACCTTCACCGCCCGCACCAGTGGTTAACCCGACTCCAGCAGCCTTCCCCTCCATCGGCCTCCAGGCCATCCGGCCCGCCAGCAGCGCCACGCAACTCGAAGAAAACACCATCACCAATATTTGTGCCTCCAACATCATTCTGGATGTCCCGGAGATGACCACGCGCTCCCGCACGGGGGCGCACAAATCCTCCGCCACGGTGGCGGCGGCGCTCCCGCCGGCCCAGACCATCACCAAGATCATCATCTCCAAGCACATGCTGCAGGCGGGCGGCCAGGTGGTGACCGTGCTGCCCGCGGGGGTGCGTGCCCTGCAGCCCGCCCTCGTGGTCTCGGGCACCTCTCGCCAGCCGCCGCCGCTGCAGCAGATGCAGAGCGCGCCGCCTCCGCCGCGGCTCCAACAGATGGCGCCGGCGCCGCCGCCCTTGCAGGCCAAGCCCCGCGAGGGAAGCCCCGCGCTGGGCCTGCCTGTGTCCATCATGGCTACACCTCCACCGCCGCTGCAGATAAAAATCGTCCCCGCCTCCTTGCAGGCTAAAGACGCCCTGCCAGTCATTGTCCCCACTACGGCGGTGGCGGTGTTGGCGGCGGCAACGTCTACCGTGACCTCATCCGCTCAGTCCGCGCCTGCCCAAGCAGTGCAGGTGGTGAACTCTGCTGACACGCCGAGCAACGATGAGGACGAGGTCACGGAGGTGCTGCAGTCTGAGGAGGTAGGCGTCCTGCAGGCCGAGACCCGCTTGGCGCGGGTTACTGATTTGCCTTGAAATGTTGTTGATTTGTGTTACGATTGGTGTCTGGCTGGTTAAACAACAACAAGTTCCCAACATTTAGAAATCACGTGGTCACAATTTCATGAATATCTGCCTGTGATTTTCTATTTTATTTGCAAACAATCACAGTAAACGGCAATCCGCCGTTGCGAGGGCTCACGGTGACGTCTTGCGAATGCAACCATCTGAAACCCAAGCACAAGAGAACGTCACGCAGAAAACATTTGAATTTTATTTGGCGCCATTGTAGCATTCTTGCTGTCTCATGTCAGATTCATTTTCTATTGATTCATTATTTCAACTTAAGCTGTTGTAAGAACAAAACTGAAGATTCACAAAGCAGTTCAAATTTGCTCTTGTTTGCTACGGCAACAGTTCCTGTAAAGCTTTAAGAAAACATTGAATCGGAACAAATTCACTTAAGACCCTTTGACACTGATCGAGATGAATGTTTAAGTGAGAACAAAATACCCACCAGAATTAATGTCTCCACAAAAGAATAGAAATTCAATCAAAGCAATGAATGGAGACTGAGGACCCCACAGGGGCTTTACGGCGACATACATGAATGGTGCTGTGAATTTAAAAGGTAATTATTTGTGATTACAAAGCTGTTGAAAAACTATTTTTTTAGGTTACATGTCCTGTCGCATTGTGAAGACCAAAATATTTAAAAAAAAATCATTGGATACTTTTTTTTGGGGGGGGGGGATTCTGGGAAGAGTGTTGCAAACTGTTCTTTTCACTTTTACATTCATCTCTACGTGGGTGAAAGCGGAAAAACGACAAACCCTGAAGAGGTTTGATAGGCATTTTAATTCTTAAGTTCACTTTTACTTTCAATGTTGAGAGAAATTGCACCAATTTTGTTGGAGCACATGTTACTGATACAAATGACGTTTTTGTTTTTTTTTTCCCCCTGAATGGCTCAGGATGAGATGGAGGTGAATGAGTCCGGCAACGTCTCCACGGTGAAGAGTGTGTGCGTGAGGGCCGGCTGCAACAAGCCGGCCGTCGAGAGCAAAGACTGGGACAAGGAATACTGCAGCAACGAGTGTGTGGCCACTCACTGCAGGTGTGTGTGTGTGTGTGTGTGTGTGTGCGTGTGTGTGTGTGTGCGTGCGTGCGTGCGTGCGTGCGTGCGTGCGTGCGTGCGTGCGTGCGTGCGTGTGTGCGTGGAGGCTGGACAGCCACGCTTGAAACACAGAAACGAACCGGTCGTGCGAACATGTGCAAGTTTTTGTGACCCACATATTTTTTCTGTTTTCTTTTGCAGAGATATCTTCAAAGCGTGGTGCTCCATCAGGAACCAGACGATGGGAACAGTCAAATAAAGAGCAGCTACCACATTAAACCCTTTTTTTTTTTTTTCTTTTTTTTTGCCCTTTTTAAATTAGATGATGGATGCAGAAGTGTGGAAGGACAGCAACGCTCCTCTCACGTACTGTTGAGGGAGCGTGGCTGCTGTTCAGAGGAAACTCCAATGCTGGAGCTCCACTAGCCTCCATAGTTGTGACGTTGCTTCTCAGTGTGGATGCAGCTCAGAGTCCGACATCATGGGGGCTCGAGGCAGCTACAGGAAATAACAGCACAACTGTATCCAAAAGATCTTTTAATAAATCATTCACTACTCTTGTTTACTATAAATTAAGTATTTCTGAACAGCTGTTACTGTAAGATTTGTGCTCTGACAAATGTTTAATCAATGTTTTTTTGTTTTTTTTTTTTTAACTGCAGTTTAAGATGTTTTTTTTTTCATGTGCTGTGCCTCCAGTAAGAGATTCTTTAGTTGGCTGAAAATGCCTTTAGTTTACATAGAAAACCGTTTGTTACATTTTGTACCACTGTATATCTGCCCTTTGGATGGAGGACGGTGGCCTTCATATTACCCTTAACATTCCGTTCAGGTCATTGTTCACAAAACAAACAAACAAACTTCAATGTTTTCTTAATAAATGAGGAAAAAAGATCTCTGATCCCCTGTCATCGTGTGTGAAAGCCAAAAAAAAAAAAAAAAAGACCACACCAGGAGCCTGTGTCAGATGCTGTTTCAAACTCACATTTATACTTGTAGTCAAGCTCAGCCATCAACAACAGTAATAAAGACTCGACCGCACTGCAAAACCCTCCAAAGTGCAAGCGAAGCTGAGGCAGGAGCTTTGAGGGCTTCTTCCGTCCCCCTGACGTCTCGGAGCAGGACGGCCGAACCCGCCGGTGACGGTGACGTTGTTTCTCGTGGCGCTCCGGGACCCGAGTCTTTGCTGGATGGGACCGGAACCCGCCGGGGGCCGCATCCGAGCAGAAGCTCCCGCTCTTTAGAGGCATTGTGGTCGCTCATGTCAGCTGTCATGAAGACCTCCGGTGACACAGAAGCATCGGGGGGGGGAAGTCCGGCCTGAAAACAGATCGGATGGATCTCCCGCAGGTGAGTTCCAGACAGCGGGGGAGGGAGTGGAAGCTTCTGGAAGACCTTCAGCCGCGGGAATCCTGCGGCGTCTCACAGAAAGAATATCGTGGTAAAAATCCATATCCAGGATTCTGATCATATCAGGTGAGCTCTCGAGTTTTGTACTTGTCAATTAAAAATGAAAAAAGAAAACGGGTGAGAAGTGATGATCCTCAGGCGGCAATCAAAAGGAGACGATAGTGGTGAAAATGTAAAAAAAAAACTTTATTCCTGAAGCTGATATCCAGACTGGATTTTAAAAGGCAAACCAGGAGTCCAAAACCAGCTCGTTCTCCGTCGGTCATCTCAGGTTCCGGAGACTGGCTGGAATGTGGAGGGATCCGACAAACACCGGAGCCGCCGCAGCGGGTCACGGGCCTGGATGGTGATGAGAAGAGTTTATGTAAGCAAAGACGCGGCGGCTCCATCACATTCTCAACAGAACCGGGGGATCTCAGCTCCGTGGATCTAAGCTAGCAGCTAAACGCGTCTCACTTAATTTTTTTTGGATCATCATCCAGGTTACCACGGTAACGTCTCCCTGCCTCCTGACCAGCTTGAACGTGGTCAGACGCGCCTCAAGCTCCACCGGCGTTGCAGTCACTATGTTGGGAGCTTTTTTTTTGTAACTCTACCTGGCCCCCGAGCAGGTGTTGTCCGTTTACCTTCATGCTCCGCGTCCTCCTCCTCCTCCTCCTCCTCCTCCTCCGCCGCACGGCTCCTCAGCCAACGATCGATCAGGCAACTGTTCTGCATCGAATGAAATAACGGAATTTCATTGGAATGTGAATATATAGCCTTTTCCTAAGACCCCCTTACTGCCCCCCCATATTATGAAAGATGACACACTCTAAATCTGGATTCTTATTCAATAGTTAATTACCCAAAAGCTTTTTTTAACAACAAATGTACCTAAAGCAAACATTAACACTTGTTGGTACTTTAATATTTGATTCAGTCATCTAATCAACCTCATATAATCCCCACATAACTGCGTTGCTATTACTTATCGTCATGCCATATTAATAACGGGAAGAGGTCAATAATAACACACTATTTGTCAGATGGCTAATCTGAGAACAAAGGACCTCGAATTCAAGACAGCTGCTGTGACACATTGACAGACGTAATGTTTGTGCAGACATGCAAAAAAAAATTGCGTTAACATGCGGTCTTCAGATCGCCCCGTTGTTGAGTTTCTGCATAAAATGCTCCCACAACACTTGAGGGTTTTTTTTTTTTAAGCTGCAGCCTGACCATCTTTAAAACGCAGTCAGGGATGATGCCGATGCGTCGCCTCTAACGCAGGTTAAAAAACAAACAAACAAGCAAACAAACAAACCCCTCTGACCCCGAACATTTCTGCGTCCCCCGCTGCTGCTGACAGGCGGCAGAGGGGGGGCGGACGTCTCACCTGCGGCGGTGGAGTACAGGTGATGCACCTTGGCCTGCTGGCTGCTCAGCGCTTCTGTTAGCCTCTCGTTTTCCACGGAGTAGTTATAGGCTGGTTTAAAAACAGAGACAGGAATCGCTGAGCCTCCACACACACACACACACACACAGACAGACATGTGCGCACCAGGGTTTGGGACATTTTTTTTAAAAGAGCTAATAAAAGGATTGAATTTCTCACCATAATACAGGACAATAAACCAGAGGCAGAGCAGCACCACGGTGATGCCGTTGAGATAGGAGTCCGTGGGCTTCCCTTTCTGCTTCTGATGGGAGGAAAACACACACTGGATCTCAAATTCACAACCTTTCGGGTGATTAAGTCGCCCCCTATACAAATAAAAGTGTTCGAGAACTATGCGTGTAACAAGCAGTGGAGGCTCACTTCTTGCCGGATGTCTTCTTGCAGCATTTTTACGATGTTGGTGGATTCTGTGATTTGCTCTCTGAACCTCTCAAAGTGTTGCTCCATGTACTCCTGTTAAACGCACACACACACACACACACCTCTGACCTTCTGAGCTTTTTGTAAACATACACGCGTTCATTTTAAAAACAGAAACCAAGGAGTAAGCAGCAATAACACATCCTAAAAGAGAGCACTACAGCACCCGGGAGCACAGCCTCTATCATCACCACGGATCAGATATGACTGACGGCCAAATGAAGTAAAACATTCACTCGGGCTTTTCCTCAAATGTCGATCAATCTTCTTGAGTGGAGTGTTTTTTTTCCCCAAACACTTTCACGAGAAAGAAGATCAGAGACACAAAAGCGCTCTTCCAACATTTTGATCGCACACAGTCTTTTATGAATTCAATTTTGTTTTTGTTTTGGGCTTTTTTTTCTTTTCTCTCTCTCTCTCCTGCTGACAATGCCGAGCCTACCCCGGCCCGGAGGGGAGCGACGTCTCACTGGACACTCACGGTCAGCTGCCTCCGCAGGACGGTGGAGGTCTCGGCGGCCAGGTTGAGCTGCTTGCTCTCCAGGGCGCACAGGTTGCAGACGTAGCGCCTGGTGGTCCTGCAGTAGTAGCGCAGCACCTCGTCCGCGTGCTGCCCGCATCTCCTCTCCCGCAGGTCCCCCAGCGGTGTGACCAGCGGGTGGCCCGTGAAGGCCGGCAGCTCCAGGTGGTCCCTCACGTGCTGCGCGCAGAGCGACAGCTCGCACTTGAGACACGTCCTCAAGGCCGGCGACGCGTCCCCCTTGCAGCAGTCGCAGAGCACGCTTTTGGTCTCCTCCTGCATGTGGAGGAAGACGCGAGAGAAGGCTGCTTTAAGACGCGTTTCATCACAGAGATTCGAACTGCTCCGCGGGTCCAATGTCCCGATTGAAGCGACCGAGGAGGGGCGAGGCGGCGCTGCGAGCAGGTACCCTCCTCCTGGTCCTGTCCGCCCTGAAGTCCTCGGCGATGTTGGCCAGCGCGTAGCTCCTCTGCACCCCGATGTCCGGTCCGAAGTAGGCCCGGCAGTCGGGGCAGCGGAAGGGCACATCCGAGCTGTGGCCCACCATGTTCTCCAGGCACGCCACGCACATGCTGTGCCCGCAGGGCAGCTGCCGCGGGTCCCGGAAGATGTCCTGGCACACCGGGCACATCAGGTGCTCTCCGAGCTGGGTTTCCTCCGTGTCTTCCATCCTCGAGCCGAGAGCTGTGTGTGTGAAAACAGCGGACGGGGAGCAGCTGTAGCCAAAAGCTGCATTAATTGATATGTTGACAACTCAAGGCAGGGCGCGAGCAGTCTTCTGCCTTTCGCCCGCACGGCTGAAAGTGAAAGCTCCGCCGTGTTTACGCGTGCACTTCCGGTTGGGGGCGGGGCCTAAACGACCGGCGCGCTCACTGGCCTCCATTTGACGACGTGAACTTGAGAGCAGCGCGACCTGCTCCATCAGCGTCGGCGGGGAACGCGCGTTTGACAGCAGGACAGGAGGAACGAGAGCAAACACCCACATGATTTCTCGAAGACTGCAAGGGACGCTCAGCTGCCTTTAAAATTTACAGAAAAAATGTCAAACATGCAGTGTTGTGTTTAAATCTCACTGTCTAAGAATGCGCTCAACTCAGAGTCCGAGAAACTAATCTCAGACATACCAACGGAACTTCCTTCTCGTCCGTCTCATCGCGCCTCTCTGCCCGTTAGAGCCTGTTGAAGCTGCGCGTCTCCGGGACCTTCAACGGAGCGGCATCGCGTCGCTTCTCGCGGCAGTGAAGCTTACACGCTGATTGGGTAAAATGCTGCGGTTTCGTCCCGCCCCCTCGGTTCAGCGCCGGGAACTTCTGCGTGATGATTGGATGGTCTGTCTGAATCCCCTTTTGATTGACAGTTCCATCATCGGCGTCCAGCAGCGCAGTCGGGAACCATACAGCATCATTAGCAATCCCATAATAATTTATCCCAGAGTGGAAATGTTCCAAATGTACTATAATATTTAACATGTAGCTGATTATATGATGCAACTTGATCATCTGATTTGTTGGGTGTCTGTAAATTAACAGTACGTCTCAACCTGCTCTTCTTGTAAAGTGCCATGAGATAACTTCTGTTGCGATTTGGCGCTATATAAATAAAATTGATTTGATAAAAGTGATAACATTTTTTGCTCTGACCATCTTCCACCTGAAGGCTTCCTGGAATCAACTTATCAGGTCATCTCTGGAGACAAGGTGGATGTCTTCCGGATCTTTTTTTCTGATAAACTTTGATGCTGGAACTTTAATGTTCTGGATCAATATGAACACTTTGGAGATTTTTTTAAAGCCTAGAAATCCAAAGAACAAAAAAAAATCCGCTTTTCATAAACTTTATGTAAAGTGTGTGTGTTTGTAGTGAAGACTCAGCCAACAAAACTGCATTATCCGTTTGCCACAGAACAGCCTTTTTTTTTTAATAATAATACAATAGAGAGAATGTAAAAACACAGAAATGTTATCAAGCATCATTAGTTTAAAAAGGAAAAATCTAGGTTAAGCACTAAATGCCTATTTTGACAGTTTTTAAAAATAGTGGACATGAGATAACATTTGTTTGACCGCACATAAGCCTTTCAACATTAGAACCACATTGGAGAAGACGGCTGCGTTCATATACATTCAGTAAGGTTTAAGTAAACAAAGACAAATAATAGACATTAAAAACAAATATAAGTGGATATAGTTCAAGCATAAGCTTCACAGAGAAAGAGTTGACAGGTGAGGATTTATACACCTTCACGGGGTGTCGACATCAGCACCCTAAAATATCATACCGGTGGTTTGACAGACAAGAGAAACTCTCATGCGGGTGTGAATAGTCTCACAAAGTAAGAGCATTTCCAGCAGGCATGATGTGTTTTAATGCTAGCAGAATCGGGTCCAGTCTAGCTTTTGGTCCATAATCATCATGTCAAAAAAAAAAACAAAATAAAAAAGTATGTGAAAAAAAAAAAAAAAATCAGTAGTATTTGTTTGCAAATCCGGCCCCCTTATTTCTTATCAAAATAAACCCTTCTGGATTACCACGGGTTAACCATCACTTACAAAAGCAGTGGCGTTTTCAGTCTGAGGTAGAAAACAATGCAACCATAGCAACCAGACTTCGATGCTTTTCACAGCTACAAACCAGCGATTGTCCTGAATGAAGGTACGAAGAGGCCGCACGGGCTCAGTTTGTGCTCCTCCAGATTTCTCATGATCCGGAAGGTCTTGCCGCACGAGGCGCAGCTGAACGGCTTCTCTCCCGTGTGGAACCGCAGGTGAGCTTTCAGATTGTCTCGGAGACGGAAGCTTTTGCTGCACAGGGTGCAGGTGTGCGGCCTCTCCCCCGTGTGGAACCGCAAGTGGCGGCGGAGGCTCTTCCTCAGCGCGAACGTCTTTGAGCACTGCGTGCACGCGTAGGGCTTTTCGCCGGTGTGGAAGCGCTCGTGCCGGCGCAGGATCTTCCTGTGCTTGAACGTTTTCCCGCAGCTCCCGCAAGCGTAGCCGTCACGCGAGCGCGGCACGATTTTCTGGAGCCGCCAGATGCCGTTCCCACACGCGGTGAAGCAGCAGAGGCGGTGGCCCGTGTGGAGGCCTTGGTGGCGGCGCAGGTCTTTGGGCAGAGAGCACTCGGCTTTACCGCCGGCGCCGCCCGCCTGACGCTTCCGCTCCACTCCGGGCACGGCGAGCAGGTTCACCAGCTGCACCGCGCAGGGACGCATCAGCTTTTGGTCTGGAGAGGTCAGCTTGAGCTTCATCTGGAGGTGGTTCTTTGCCTCCTTTGGCATGTGGATTCGCTCCCAAACGCCACCCTGCACGGGAGTCACGGCTCCGTCAAACGGGGACGGGCTGTAGGCGGTGCCCCTGGCCGTGCTGACGCAGGCCTGCTGGGGCTCGACCTGAGCCGGTTTCTCTGAGTGGTTAGGCTTCGACGCCGGAGAGCCCGGCTTCAGGATCAGCGGGCAAACAAACTTCACCTTCTTCCTGGAGTCTGGACCAATCAGCAGAATCCTCTGTTCAGCTGGAGCGCTTTGAGAAGACTCACCCTGTACATCTGCGGAGACCAAAACAGAGTCGGATGCTTGAAATTATACTGGCCATTCCACATTCTGTACAAAACAGATGTTTTTCTCTCAGAACATTCTTGGCTGGCTGTGTAACTCAACACATCTGGATGGAGTCCTTCACCAACAGTGACACTTCTGATTGTTTTAAAAATGGCAGCATTAAGAGCAATTGCAAGTTGAGAGCTATAAAATGCGGCCAGGACTTGTACAAATTGCAGTTTACAGCAGCCGTTACTGTGCCAGAGAGTCGATGAGAGCTGGCACGCAGCTCTGCGGCCATTCAGCAAACATCCAATCACATTCCCAGCGTGAATCATCTCTCGAAATCAGTTTGTGCAGATTAAATATACCACTGACTCAAGCAGCACACTCACCCAGTTATTCAAAGGTGAATGCGCACTCCAATGTGCAGACTCATTGGTTGGGTACAATGATGACTTATGTGTCGAATACTCGAGACACAAGTAGCTCAAGTTTGCCATTTCTAAGCAGATTGTCAGTGTAACATTTGCTTGCTTGAGTTTGTCGGCGTTCCAGTCTGTCATGGCTGCCGCTTAATAGAAAACATCTTTACGGATGGCACCTTTAAATGGGACAAGCGGTGTAACACCTGTTGTTTCTGTACTCTTTTCTCGCAGTCCAAGTATTTGTTTAGCATTTACCGATGGAGGAACCTTAAATTTTGTTAAATCAGTGTCAACATATTTGCCAGCAGACTGTCACTCCTCTTGCACACTCTGCTTCAATAATGCAGTCAACTCTTGAACTGAAATACCAGACAAAATAAGGTTTTCTTGTCATGTTCCTTGAGAACCATACAAAAGGATTCATCATTGCGAGGAAGAGAAAACAGCATTTCATATATGGGTCATATCTATTCTTCTATATTCATATATCCAATTTTGCTTCATTCAATTTTTCTCTGGTATCTTATTTTCCTGTACAAGCCGTTTCAAATGAATTGCCCCAGTGGGATTAATAAAGCTGTTTTAATTGAATTTGGTTCTTGCACATCTCGGTTATTTGATACTTCCAGTGGAAGTGATCCAACCATGATATGACAATACCAACCTACTGTAGGTCACATTGCAAAAAAAAAAAAAAAAATCGGACCTTTATCAGACTTATGGAATTGTCCCGAATCTGACTTGAAAAGATCAGGTCAAACTAACATTTATAAAAAAAAAAAATTAAAAAAAAAAATCACATCTGAGGCTCCAGGAAGCAAAACAATCCAATTTGGGCCACTTCAGCATGCAGTGTGAACGTGTCCTTTGTCTATGACAACAAGCATTTTACACTA
>CAAKHG010046023.1:0-12261 GCA_901007715.1 Dactylopterus volitans
TAAGGCCCCCCCCGGGGGGGGGGGTGGGGGGGGGGGGGTGCGGCGCTGGGGGCCTGACGCAAGCATGAGGCTGCGTTTGAGGGGGGAAGACAAAAACAAAACAAAAAAAGCTGCGTTTGTCTGACTGGTAGAGCGCTCGACTTCCTCTAGGGGCACAACAGCAAATTAGCGCAGCGCACAACAACAGAAAAGCAGAGGGCGAGCGGCGGAAGGGTCGGCAGGTGTCAGCTGAGTAGCACCTTTACATTCCGGACAGTCCTTCCTATGAACAAACACGGGGGCACTCAACTTGGAGCAGTTAGCGACACGGATGACCGCAAACGCAGGATGAGTAACCAGGAAGCATTGCGGAGATGAAGTTATTCGGCAGAGTCATGAATCGGATGATGATAAAAGATGAGGCGTGAGAGGTGCCCCGTGTGTCGAACCCTTTAAGGGATGGGGGGAATGGAGACTGCCAGCACGTTGCCATGGAGCACTGCGGTGCCGCGCCGTGTCATACCTCATCCTGTACAATCCTGAATGCTGGCAGTGGTCCAAAGACCCTGATCTCTTGGCGGTAAAATCCCGGTTAAGCTGAGCAAAGAGAGACGAGCTTCAACTCAGTGGATCACCGGGAACCCGAAGCGTCGACGAACCGATCGACACTGAAACACAACCGCGACCGGCTCAGCTTGGGAACTGCTCAACAAGTCGGGTCAACCGAAAGCTGGTCACGGAGGCCGCTCGTTACCGCGATGGTGCTGACGGTCCGTCTCAAAGAGCAAGACGGCGGGCCGGCGCGCACACACACGCAAACACGCACCTATGCGCAAACGTACACGCACACACACAAACAGAAGGAGGAAGAAGCAGATGGTTCAATGTTTGCTTTAAAACAGTAAGGCGTAATGAATTCATTTGTATGCAGCAGAGGAAAATTGGAGGCCTCGACTTAAAGAAAAAAATAATAACTGCAAGGACATCTAGGAAGCATCAAATTGAAAAGCCTGTGCACATCCACAGGAGTTGAGAAGGAACAATGTGGCTCGAAATAAAAAATGCTTTTCATTTTAATTTTGCATCGCTGCAGAGTCACAAACGACGTCTGCTCGGCCGTTAATGATGAAAGTGCGCGGGGGTGGTGCGGGTTGGCGGACGGCTCCTTACTGAAATGACTGACACTCCCGCTGTAGTGCTGCTGAGCTTGGGAGAGGTGTTGAAGTTCTTCCTGATCTTCCCAGCCACAGGCAGCTGGTGCAGCTTTTCTGACGCGCCATCATCCTGGGAGGGAGGGGGAATAATAATAATAAAATCACAGAGCAGAGCTTCTACCTGCTGCGTCACGCCGGGTACTGTATGACTGCAGCGCTGACTGAAAGGCGCCGCACTTACATTGACCCACGGGTGGTCCAGCACCTGCACGGCCGCGTATCTCTGATCCACGTCCACCTGCAGCATCCCGGCGATCAGCTCCTGAGCGCGGACATGAAAGCCGTGAATTTCCAGTAAAATCCTTCAGCCTGAGCATCATTTCACCGACAGATTGTGCTGTTTTTTTTTTTTTGTTTTTTTTTTTTAAATGTGCGAGGACAGAGATAGCAGATGAATATGAATAAGCGCTCTCAGACACAGACCTTGGCCGCGGCAGAGACATTGTCCCAGTGTGGTGCAGGAAAACCAAGGTCGCCCCTCAAAATCTGTTCGAAGAGAGCCTCCTGATCTTCGTCGCTACGGTAGGAATTATTACACAATCGTTCAAAATCTTCAGCACAACCAGATACAATAGTTATATAGGGGGAAAAAAAAAACAAGATAAACATACTAAATGTCATTAAATGTCATTTGTTTAGCTCAAGCTTTACGAATGCATCATGCATTGAGAGATGATCATAAAAACTGCAGACGGAGTGGCCGGAAAGAGGAGGAGAAACCTGAGAGAATTGACTTAACTAGTGCATTCAAGAGGAAAAAAAAAAAACCAACAGATGCTGCGTTATGGATGGTTAGATGGATGTATTAGGTGGACCACATGTCCATAAAATCTTCCGCGCCTTCTGTTGAGCTGATAAAGACACTCCCAGGTTTTTGACGTGAGGCTTAACAGACAGACCTCCGGACGGACGAGCAAACGTACCCCCGGAAAGGAGGGAAGCCGCACAGCAGTATGTAAGTGATGACACCAGCCGCCCAGATGTCCACCTTGAGGCCGTAGCTGCAATCGAGCAGGAGGACGACAGATATCAGGGAGACGGAGTGAATCTGCGACTCGTAAAAAACCCAGAAGAATCTGTCCCGGGTCGTTTCCCGGGTCGTTCCCACTCACCCCTTCTCGGCGACGATCTCCGGCGCCACGTAGGTGGGGGTGCCACACACGGCGTAGAGGTGCCCGTTGACGACAGTCGCCAAGCCGAAGTCCCCCAGCTTCAGGGATTTACTGCCATCGAGGTGCTCATACACCTGTGCGACACAGCCGAAGCGAATGAGAAACTTCAGGCCCCGTTGCGTCGCCTGTTAACACGCGTCACTGCGGGGAAGCTTCAGTTATTAAGCTCGGCGAGACACAAGTGCATTTAAGAGTGGCTAAAATGAACAATTACATACACCGGCCACTTTATTCATTAGGCACACATGTTCAGTGCTCCTCAACGCAAACATCTAATCAGCCAAATCAAGCTCAGTTCAAATCAAGCATCAGAATGGAGAAGAAAGGTGATTTAAGCGACTGTGAACGCGTCATGGTTGTTGGTGCCCGATGGGCTTGTCCGAGTGTTTCGACAACTGCTGATCTACAACCATCTCCAGGGTTTACAGAGGATGGTCTGGAAAAGAGAAGCTATCCAGTGATGGGTCATTTCTCTTGGACAAGATGTGCCTCGCTGATGCCACAGGTCAGAGGAGAAGGGCCAGACTGGTTCCAGCTGATAGAAACGCAACTTTTACTCAATTTAAACCAACCGAGGTCTGCAGAAGAGCATCTCTGAATGAACGCAACCTTAGAGCAGATGGGCTACAGCAGCAGAGGGTCATAAAAGGTCCTGATAAAGTGGTCGGTGAACGTAATCTAATAAGCGGACCAGGGCATCGACCAAGCTGGAAGAAGCTGAGTGAGAATTGTTTTAATCATCGTGCGGAGGACGGTTTAATTAAATCTGACGGCATCCCAGAAACTACCCACCAGCAGGTTCTCTGGTTTTATGTCTCTGTGGACAATGTTGAGGCTGTGCAGGTACTTGATGGCGCTGGCGAGATTGAACAGCATGCAGCTGGCGTCCCGCTCTGTGTATTTGGTGGAGGAGGTGATGGCGTCGAAGAGGTCGCCGCCCTGGCAGAGAGCACGAGCAGCGTCATCGGTGTTCATCAATTATCCGCCATTGTTAAATGCGTAAAACGTTGGAGGAAAAAAACACATCTCAGGATGACTTGGCACGTCATCGAGGGAATAAAAGTGCAGCAGTACCTTGACCAACTCCATGACGAGATAGAGCTCATTGTAAGTGTCCATTTCCTCAATCAGAAGCACGATGTTGGGATGTTTCACGCGGCGAAGGATTGATACCTCGCTCTGGATCATGTGCTCCTGCATGAAAGAGCGAGTTCAAACAAAGGGGGGCCGACCAATCATGCGCCGTTGCGCTTAAATGCATAAAGACATCGGCATCCGTTATGGCCAATTCAGAAATGACGGGAATGCAAGAAGCAGGCTGACCTTTCCTCTGCATTTATCCTTGCTGATGATCTTCAGCGCGTACTCTCTCCCGGTGGACCGCTCCACGCACTCGCGCACCACGGCGAAGTTCCCGTCCCCTAAAGTCCTCCCCACTTTGTACCTCTCGGCGATGGAGGCAGGAACCGCAGGGCCCTCGTCCATGGGCTCGGCTGTCGGGAGTCAAGCAGCGGTTGGAACTGTGAATCTGCAGCCAGGACGTGTCCTTAAACAGACGCTGGTTTCTCATGTCTCACCTTCGCTGCCAGGCCCGTCTCCCTCATCCATCGAGCTGCATACTTTAGTGGAGGCTAAAGAGAGTGAGGAGCCACTGTGCTGAGATCCCTGGCCGAGGGGGCGAGAGCAGAACACACTGATGAGCGTGCCTCACATAAACGTCTGAGAGGACAAAGCTCGTAAGTCTGTGATTACGGACGGCTTACACGAGGCTGTTTGTCCCTCCCTGCCAGTGTCGGGTTTTATAGTTTGTCAGGAAAATAAATAAATCGAGTGCGGTGAAACATAACAGACACCCTCCCTCCGACAAAGAGACCGGCATGTGGTTCGAGGGGAGATGGAGGGGGGAAATATTATCAGCCGCAGCCACAATACCACCCCAGCCAGCCTCATGATTAATTAATGATGGTATCTGTGTTAATTGGATTTCACTGCAGAGTTGAGTGTACAAGGCACCCACAAAACTTGGTTTCCTCCACAGATCTCAGATAATCGCGGAGAAAATGTGCTGCAGCGGCGCAGATGAGCTTTCATCCGAAAGAGAGCTCCGAAGCCCCATAATGCATCTGCAAGCACAGCATCGCGCTGACAGAAGGACACGGGATTTGAGTCATTTTTCGCCCCATAAAAATACCCGATCGGCACACTGATCAGCCATAACATTATGACCACCGCGTGTTTGCCATAGACTGTAAAGCAACAGCCCTGCAATTAATCGTAATTAATAAACGGTGATTTGTAATGCTGTTGAAGTGCACTCTGGGTCCATCCCACTCAAATACATTAGATGACAAATTATGGGGGGACACCTCTCAGTGTAACTCAGTACAGCTCAACAGCATCACAAACGACAGTCCCAATAACAGTCATTAAAATATGTCACCACCTCTATCAAAAACATACAATAAAAATTCAACATAAAACTCCTCCTGAAGTTTGAAAGAATTGTAGGGTTGTTACATTATAATCACAAGGTTAACATGCGGCGGTCATAATGTTATGGCCGATACAATCTGGTATTCACACCAGACCGGTGATAGCCAAGCATTCAGTGACAGAAAACAGCAAATGCAATGTGTGAAATTTATTACCAAACAACTCCAATGTCTCTTGTTAATGCCCTGTCGCTAGACCCGCTATTAAATGGTCCATCTTTCTAAAATCTAAGTCCATTAGCTCGTTTACAGGGACATCCATTTTTATCACCTGACGTCTTCGGAGGCTGGCCGGGCTGGTCGGTGAGGGGCTTGGAGATTTTCCAGATCGCGGGGTTGACAGCTGGCTGCCTGCGTTCCCGTTGGCTGAAGGTGCAGCAGACATGGAGACAATCACCAAAATTATTTCATATACAGGAATTAGTCAGCAGGCTTTTTTTTTTTAAATTTAATCCTGCACATCCTGTACAGACTCTAAAGTGTGAAACTTCAACAAAAAAAAAAAGCCCTTTTGTTCGTTTCTTTTTTTGCGGTCGGTGTACAAGAAAACACACCAGCCGCGAGGCAAAGCAAGTATGCAACATTTCTGCCTAAAGACAGGAGACGGTAACAAGTTTCAAAAAGAGCAATAGTTGAATTTTGTTTTCGTTTAGCTGCAAGCCGGTCCTTTATTGTGGGAAAAACGGCGTCAAGAAAAGTAAAAAAAAAAAAAAAAAAAATGCACGGCAGCCGTTTCTGTTATACTTCTGTCACTTTTTTCCACGGTACATACTCAAAGCCTTGTTAGAAAACAATGCAGTGTGGATCTTGGGACGCGACCTGGGTCTCACCTGAACCAGGGGACGAGGGGGACTTGCTCCTGCGTGGCATCCCACCACTTTTTGGGGAAGAGCGGCCCTGCACGGAGGGCAGGCGGCCGTATGACACCGACTTTGCCACCCTGCATTCTGGAGGGGAAGGTAAAAAATTTAGAAAGCTCCAGAGCTGCCTTGATTTCGTCTGCGCATGTCTGCATCGAGTGCGACAGTTTGAGGTTCTCAGTCGGCAAGGTGGCATCGACAACGGGACTAATTTTTCCGAGGCGCCGCAGAGATGCAAACGTCCCGCTCCGGCACATTCGTTAGGCGCGTGAACACATATCGTACGTGACCAGATCGTGGAGGTCAAGTGGGTAAAAGAGGGTCATGCTGATGTTATTTATTTAACACATATTTAAAGTCATTAAACCTGATTTCAGTCCGGGCGTTTATTCTCCAGTTGGTAGCTCGCAGCCGTGGTTAAGCTGTAACATCTCTGCGTCGATGCTCCAATTTTGAATCGAAACTGACCTGAATCAATCACTACTTTTGATAGTCTTCCCCATGAAAAAATATATATCCCTTTAACAACTCATACTACACTATCTATACACTATTCTTTTGGTACTGCACTTCTAATGGCATGACAAGTAGCAGCAAAAGTAGAGCAGAGAAAACATGTGACTGAGCGCAAACTTTTTCAGTATTATCAGTCGTAGTTTTCGAACATGTAAGAGAAAAAGATGAAATAAAGAGGTCAATATCAAGCGGTGTTAAAAGGACACACGCACAAACCAAAAGAAAAGAATACAAAAAGTAACAGCAATCACATGCAACACGTGTAAACATTATACTGAGGATAAATAACATGTAGGGAGGAGGAGTAAACCAACATGCTTCCCTTTTCATCGTGCACACAATTTAAACTCAGAACTGAACACACGCACTCACACACAAAACGTGGACCACTGTTTCATGGTAGGTGCAGCCACTGTAGTCCAAAAAAAAAAAAAAATCTAATATAACATAAATCTTTAAGCATATTTACCAGTTTCATCCAAATTAAAGTCATCTTGATAACGGAACTTCTCAGGACCACAAGCGATGAATATGTCATCCTCTCCGAAAAAGTCTTGAAGGCAGGTGACCTGGAACAGATTAACAAACGCTATCTTACGGCTGCGCAGTGACGTTAACGACCACCGGATGGTTAAACCCTGTTTGGAGATTTTGATGCAATTGTATAACATAGAACTTTGCCCGTTTGAGTCAGCGATTGCACAAACATGTGCGGCGTGGTATGCAGGACGGAAGCTCCCCGCTGACACACGAGGCTTGGTGGGTCTTCTTTGGTCTTGGAAGAATCATGTGTATCTCACTCTCACGCTCCCTCACCAGCTCCTCATCTCTTTTTTTTTTTTTTTAATATTAATGGAGCATCTTGGAAGGAGATCAGCCGACACCTACACGAGCAGCTCGGTGTTCTTCACTAAAACTGCACTCAACAAATGTTCTTGTGTGAGGTTTAACTGGACATTATAAGGCTTTTATTGCACTATAATTATGATAAGGGCCGAGCTGCATTTGACTACAATTCCTGTAGTAATAATACTTAGTCAAATTAATGCTACTGTGTGCACAGTAAGTTAATAATGGAATTAATGTTTTCAAAAAGGTGTATCAACCTGGCTGCAGAGTAAAATGGCTCCAGGGGGGAGCACTTATCAAAGAGAAGCTTATTTTAAACCTCTTGGCTTTTATTCAGTGTCGTCTCTGAATGTCTGCCATTAAATTATTTCCATCCCTGCTGGGAGATTAAGTTAATTGCCTCCTATTGTTGTGCACTGTTCGGTGTAAAATCATGTTAAAACATTATATACCAGTCTTTCATTCATTGAGGGAGCCAAACACATTAGGACACGCAAAGCATATTAAAGGTGGAGGCTTTTTCACAAATGAGTGGATGTTTACTTCAAATCCGATGTGTGCTGCCACGGGTTCAGTATCACAGTCCACAAACTAGACCTAGAATCTATTTAAAGATGGAGATAAATTGTTCCGTGACAGGATGTTGAATGTTTCCATCAGCCACAGGACAGCGCTGATGCCTGAGAACATGGCCGGCATGTATGTTTTGATCCCGAGCGCAAAAGAAATGTACCTAAATGACTAAAAGGGCGCTTTGTTTTCGCTTTTCCGCGCCGAGCAAACGACCGACTGGGATGATGCAGCCCTCATTAATATCGAAAACCCGTCTCAGCGGATGCAGTCAGTGTCATAAATAAATGAAGACGCTGATGGGAGTCCTGACCTTCTCCTCAAAAAAGGTTATTGATGTGCTTAACTACAGCTCGTCTTCCCTGTCACTCAAAGGCTCAAAAAGACCTCGGTCAAAAAAACCCGTTGCAGTTAGTTATTAATTGCACCCCCCCCACCACCCCACACCCCACCCTCGCCCCCCCCGTACTACTTGTTAGGTTTGATATCTAATGTGAGTGATTACCGCGGCTAAATGAAGCTGGAGGACACGGCTGATTGCATCCTCTGATTTAGTCGGTGTCTCATTTAGCATGAATTGTTCGGCGGGCGTCAAATAACAAGCAACACAACTCATAACTCATGTGGTGCACAGACCAGGCAGCCACCACGGACCCCCGCAGTGTCCACCAACAAGACATTACAGTCCCGTTCCTCCTCCTCAGATGCTGTATCAGATGCACACGCCGGTCTGGTTGGGCACGCTAAAAAGAAAGTCTTTAAATGGAAAAGGAGCTATAGCGCTGCGGCGTTGAGAGAAATGGACACTAATTAAATGTTTGACTGTCCGCGAAAGAAAAAGAGATTGTTTTATCAGTAACGGGCAGCAAAAGCAAATCAGCTCCAAAGGTCACCGAGCCATTAAATCTTAAAATAAACAACGAACGCTGAGGGAGGCGCACATACACACACGCACGCACACACACGCACACTCCAAGGGCCCCTGCCACGCACCCCTCCTCCAAAAAGAGCGCAAAATCCCAAAGGGAGGGGCGCTGCACAGCTGTTACCAAGGCGACCAGACTGAATCCCAGCTGAGGAAGAGGCGATGAGAGGGACATGGCTACTTTAAGACCCACTGTCAGTTCCTATCTGGAGCACCTGAGCGGTGCAGACCAAAGACATCACAGCAGTGTCACCGGTGCGGCTAAGACAGAATAGCACAGAACACCTGGATCCGGCAAGGAGCAGGCTTGAAACCTTTGTAAAAGGTCACCTCTTTTGCTTCTCTCTTAAGGCTGACTAATAAAGACAGAGGAATTACCAAAAACATAAAAAGATAGATATAAATACGTGTGGCGAGTAATATGGGTAATAGTATCAGAGACAAAACAACGGCACAGAACCCCTAAACAACAACCTTAATGTGATAAAACACAAAATTGCAGCGTGCATGCGATACAGGTGCTGCCTTTTGTATAACAGGAAGTATAAAACCTCATACTTGCAGTGGAGCAGCATAACTAGGGCAGTCATGAATGCGCTGCTTCATATTGATTTCTAATGCCTGCTGGCTCAGTGACACAGCAACTCCTTCAGACCTACCCTCCCCCAAACACACACACACACACACATACACACACACACACACGCTCACACTCCATGCAGCCCTGGAGCTTTCAGTGCAAATATTGATTGCCGAGGTTTTATCTGGGACTTCCACAGGCACCAGTGTTGCTCCTGAATTTCAGACAAAAGGGGAACGCAATGGGGGCGCAGGGGGGGTATGCATGCTATACAGGGCCAATCAATGCGAGTCATGTTAAAGACATGTTTACACAAAAGACACACACACACACACACACAAGGGTGATGAAATATAAATAAAAGTGGACAGGTGGAGCTCTCCGGGGTGCTGAATCTCCCCTTTGAAGCGAGAGACCGAACACAGCCGGACAATCTCCTCTTTTCACACATGATCCCCGTACATTTCAGGGCCATTAATGCAAATATGACGACAGACGGCATAGAGCGGCGGAGCCGAGGCCTAATCGCCTTAAACCTGCGTTCTGTCTGGCAGCCAGCAGGGGGGGGTGGCTTGATTTTGCTATCTCAGCAAACGCTTTTCGAACGGGTTTATCACCTCATTCGCAAAAGTTGCGAGGCCTCTCCAGTGCAGCATGATTTCCATTTTCGTGTTATCATTAAAGGAGGAGACAAGCAGCCTCAGCGGCCACCCTCGCGTCCCAATGTGCATCATCACAAGGGCCGAGGTGACGACCAAACTCGTGGCTTCCACGATCCAGTGGGCGATCGCCGCTGGGTTCACGCCTCGTGTTCAGTCAGTGGACGTTTGTCTCAAAAAGTGCGGGTCAGCGCTCTCGACTGAAGCTGAGCGCCATTCAAACACAGCATGTTTCCAGCACTTCTAATTACACTGTCCTTGTCTATGAGATTCTATATTTAGCCCTTGTTAGTTCTAACGTCTGATTCTCCGCAGCAGAAAGTAGATCATTCTAAGTTATTTTAGAGTACAGTGGCATGTTTAATCACAGGGATGCTTACCAAGTATGACGATAAAAAAAAATTATCACTTTTTTTTCATTTGCTATAATTAACCGCATGGTGCGATTATGATAAAGCTACATCCCATTCAGCAGAGCTCTCTGGACACATTTTGACATGCTGCAAAGTCTAATAAATAGCCTCTTCCACTTTTGCCTAATTAGAATTTCCAGCCTCGCAGAACAAACTGAGGATAAAAAAAAAAAAAAAAGAGTAAAATTTCCCCTCTGTAATCCAAACGTACTGGGACACTGAGCGAGCCACTCCTGTGTTTAACAGCCAAGTCACAGCAGGAGGTGAGAGGAAAGCCAGAGAGTGCCTCCCTATCTGCCTCATCCCTCTTTATCCCATTTAGCTACAGCGAGAGGCTCGAAAAATGGCCGGGCCATAAATTTCATCCATAGCAAAAAAAAAAAAAAAACCATTGCATTTGTTTAGTGTTTTCTCAAGAGTAAATATTTTTATAGGGAATAAAAATGATTCCAGGCCATTAGTCTGCTCATATTTTTTGAATGCCGTGTCTGCCAGGCTTCTCCAAAAACAAAATCGTACGTAAACGCAAGGACACCAAACCGCTGCCGAGCGTCATTTCCAGGAACTTCGACAAACAGCGAGGCACATGGTCACCGCGCATCATGCACACATGACGGTCTGCGGCCAAACGAGGGGAAAGGCAAAGTCAAGGTCAACATGAAAAATAAAAAAAAAAACTTAAAAAAATGAAACGGAAAACACACGTCAGGGCACCATAAATCTGTTAACTATTTCCTCTCTGTGCTTGATTGCGAAAGGATAAATGGGCCATTCATCACACCCACTGATGCACTTTTTTTTTTTTTTCTAACCAGGGAGAACTAAGCCCCAATGAATCGATGTCAGGCCAGGCTTCTGTCCTCGGGTGCATGTTGACATCAATTTCAACAAGAGGCGTTGACTCGCGCGGGGAAGTTGGCGCTGTGCATAATGTAATTACAGTGCAGAGTCATATCCATTACAGCGGTGATTGGAATGCCACAGGCCAAGCCTCCTTAGACCCACTCAGCCGTGCAAATACCCGCCGCTCCATCCCACGCTTCACGGCGTGATCGCGCCAGGCCGCGGCACTCCTCTTGCATCACAGAGCCTCGCCTGCAGGCTGCCTGTTCCCCCGATGTTCCCTCTGCGCCTCTGACGCTTTTCTGTCTTTCCACCGTGGATAAATACTAAATTATTATTAATGACGCTCAAAGCGCGGCTGAAAACCTCCACTGACCCGCTGGCCACGTCCATTTGACCAAGTTAAACCCGACTCTTGTGACTGGCCACCATCAAGCGGAGCAGATCTCCTTGATGGAATGAGTCACAGAGTTTCATTGCACTGCAGCGAATTGGTTGAAAAAAGAAAGAATAAATTGTGTTTTAAGTCAACAAATCGGGTTTCTTGTCAAAAGAAAATAAGAGGACATTGTTTTTATATGAGAAACACAGCAAAATTAAACATTTCTGAGTGAAGGATCCCGTCACAGGGCCAAAAGTCCAAGCAGGTCATCGGACGAAAAGGCTAAACATCCATGAAAACAAGCTCTCGGTGGCCAACAGGTGCTTATTTGCCATCTGGAGTCACAACATGACAGAAGACTCAAGCTACCGTAGAGCAATTAGAGCACAGACCCACACCGGCCTGCACCTGATGCAGCAGCTGATTAGGGAGTCACATTAACGCCACTAAACCTAAAAAAATAAATGAACAAACAAGCAATTGTGTGGCCAATTGCACTTCACCAAGCAATCTGCATTTCCTAAAATACCACACATGAGAGGATACAGGGGCAGATTTGTATGCTGGTGAGAAAACTGTTCCGTCTCCACACTCTTACAGAGAGGGTCCCGTCCTGGGATTAGAGCTCAGCCATGTGCTCCAGCTCGCCTTTCCGCTGACGGGCCGCTGCTGCATCCACCCGGCCTCTCGCGCTACACCTACAGTCCTGACATGACTACTGCACCGCTCTGCCGCAGAGGCAGTTCCTTAGCAACCAGCTCAGGAAACCATGTCACCATAGAAACCAGTAGAGGTGGGGGAGGGTGG
>CAAKHG010046029.1:0-10123 GCA_901007715.1 Dactylopterus volitans
GAGCCTTATTGTATTATCCTCTTCTTTTTTTTTTGCGAGAAAAACACGGCATTATTCAACGTGAAAATCCTCCCATCGTGCCTCGGGCATAAGTCGGAGGCCCCGACCCCCCGAGGCCCTGCTCCCTATCGCTGCTATAAAACCTATTTCATTATTATAGCTGCTGTTACATTCTATCATTTTACTGATAAGAATTATTGCATTTTAGTTCTGTCATAAAACATCACTGTCGGTGCTATATTATTATAAGTTTTAGTCGCATTGGGATCACCCACCTTTTTGCTCACGCACGCGCCGGCCAAGCTCAGCGCTTTGGCTGAAGTCACCATGGCTTGTTTCATGTCGTTTTCCGGCTCTGACTGTTGCGTCCGCCGCTGCTGACGCGGGTGTCGCCGGGTTTGTTTCGCACACTTTATCGGCACCGAAAAAGAGAGAAGTATTTGGGTTAGTTTCTATGTAGGGGGCGGGGGAGGTGGGGGTCTGGTTTCCGCTCTCAGTAACGACTACGATTGCGCTCAGAGGATGGGAAAAAAAGGGAAACCACGGCGAGGGAAAGAGGGTGGGAATTGGAAAACGAGGCGGCAGGAGACGCAGGGCGGCGGGGACGGGCGGATCGGGCCGCGCGCGCGGGGGGGGGGGGGCGTGGAACGAGCCTGCCGGGGTTCAGGATGGATGCTGCCATCGCGAATCTATTACCCTCGCAAAGGATCCGGTGTGACGAGGAGGCGAGGCAATTACGCTGAAAAGAGAAAGGTCAGGCCCAACCACGTATCCGTGGTTAACCTGGCAACCCGCTTGCGACAGCGCTGCCGGCGCTGCTCATTTGTTGTTTAGAGGCTCTCAAGTATGATTTCTTTTTTTATTTGTTATTTAAAGGTTTATATGACGCTCGCTCCCTTTTTCTTGTAAATAACAGCTTAAAATTCTTGGATGTGGATGGTTGACGGAGTTTTGCTGCCGTTTTTTCAAATTTTTTTCCCCACCATATCAGTTACCTTAAAAGCAGTTAGCAGGTAATTTGCAGCCGCGGATGGGTTTCTAATTAAAATATAGCTCTAATAAAGCTTCGGTGTTTTTAATTCGATCCCATTGTGAAGATGCAGAAAGAGCGGGACTCCGTTTAGACTGAGACCGGCCCTCCATGGACCGCCGTTCGCCAGCTGGCTGCGGAACGGAAAAAGGTCGATGTTTGGAAACCACGACGTGAAAGACCTAAACGTTCCCGCGCAGGAATCGTCGTCACTCGGAGGCGTCTCGGCTTGCGTCACCGGCGGCTCGGCGGCGTCCAATCTCCTCAAAGATCGATAGGCCGCGACCTGAAATCTGCAGGATGGATAAGGACCTCAGGAGGGTTGCCGCCGGCTCGCGGCGTGCTCGCGGGGCCCCTCCCCTCCCCACGCCGTGCTGCTGTAAGCGGCGTCTCGGGGGGGGAAACGGCGTGCGGCCTATCGACGGAGTGGCCTCGCACCGCGTGTGCGCTCGGCGTGAATCGATGAAAATACCCTCGCTGGGGGTAAAAAAAAAACAAACAAACAATCATTCCGACATGGAGCAGGAATAATTGGTTCGGTTCCCAAAATGCACCATTTCTGATTGGACAGGTCAGGTGGTCGCACGGCGTGATATCGGCGCCGTTCCGCAGCGTCCAGCCTCGCACACGTCGCACGGGGGAATAAATCAGTGTGTCCGGCTTTCTCGGCAAATATCGCGAATGAATATGGAGCCTCTCGGGTGGCCTTTTTTTTAATCGCTGACCTCTGACCTCGCCATCATCGCTCTAATCTTCCAATCATCTCCCGTCTATGTTTCCCAGGATTAGTCCTCTCGGAAAGAGCGGCTAGCATGGATTTCTCCCTCTTGCTCTGCTGGCTGTGTTGTCGCTAAACCGGTCAATGGAAGCCTGCGAGGACCAAACAGCATTAAGATGACATAAAGGCTTAAATTGTAATTTTTTTTTATTTTTTTTTTACGTGAAGTCAGAAACAATTTTCCTGCCTTGGCTGGGCAACAAAACTTACTCTGCCGGATTCTCTTCCGTTCTAGTCCACGTTCAGTTCAGTTCATCACTGTGAGCAATTCAAAATAACACAAAATTCCCCATTTACTGAAGGAGAGGGAGCAGAAAGAGGCACAACCGTATTAAATCTGCCCCTTTGTCACGGTAAATAGTTTACAAAGAGCGTCAAATTTCTTAAAAAAAACCCACCAAAAATTAAGTAAACAAACAAAATGGACACAAGCTCACGCAGCCCGTCTCTCTGGTTACCAAGCTGCAATTCAATTTCGTTTGTCGGTCGCGTCCGTTCATGCATGTGCGAGCACTTTTTCATCCTGTCATCACAATTGATATCGGACTTAATGACACAGCTTATGCAGTCCCATAAATCACACTGGCCTCGCGGTGCGTGCATTTTGTGAGGGTTTGTTTGGGTTCGTTCCACTCGTACAATCAGAACCATGTGCTCCCCACTGCACATGCACACGATGCGCACACGCGCCGTCTCCTCAGTTCCAAGTGTTTGCGTAGAGTAGAATGCCGAGTTGCGGTATTGGGCTGTTTCGTTGGAGGGGGTCTCGATGCCATCTGAGCAGGCGGTTCATACGTGCGACTGAAATTTCGAAATTTTGAGTCCAAGCGTTGAAACGAACTCGGCGGTCCGAGTTTCTCGCGCTCTTGCGGCGGGTGTCCATTTGCGGAGGCAACTTCTTGTTGAAGTCTCTTTTTTTTTTTGCAATTCTGGGAACATTACCCTCATTACTGAGTGTGGGAGTAGTCGGAGGCGGTCGCGAATATATGATTTGAAAAATAGGAGCGAGAATTTTTTTTTTTTTTTAAAAAATAAAAGGCCTCATAAATGTTCTGGTGCGATTTGATATAAATCCTGCGTTAGTGTCGGGGATGTCGTTAAAAGTGTGTTCCGAAAGCGGAATTTCTAATCAAATTTCGGTTTTTATGGAGCGCGCTGCAGTGTGCTCGCCCGGGAGTTTGGTGAAATGCCGCCGCGGGACTCCAAAAGAGAAAAAAAAAAGAAAAAAGAAAGGGCTGAAACTTTGCCGCCGCTCCTCATCTCCTTTTCGTATCCCTCTCAGCAGATTGCCTTCAAATTTATGGACCTGTTATGGCTCCTTAATTTGAGTCCCGGCCAGCCTTCCTGGCCGCAGCGCGGGGCCTGTGGAGGAGGCCATTACAGCACCGCTCTGGGTTTAGAGATGACCTGGGTCACGGATGACATCACAAAGCCCCCCTCCCCCCACGGCCTCTCCCCCCTTCCCCTCTGCCAGAATCCTCAGAACTCTGGCACCGCCGTGAGATGGCAGCGCCGTAATGTCTCCCGCTGCCGCCATCTCCATCTCAGCCGAATTTCTGTTTACTGAGGGCATTTTTTTTTTTTGGTCTGGAACATGTCAGATAAAAACTTTCCCGGCAGCAAACGCAGAAGAGAAAGTATTACTGGCACAAATAATTACACTAAACATTGCTCTTTTGTTCTAAGCGCACTTCTGTGGCTATTAAGGCAGCAGAAAAATTCCGGCTTTGTTGCCGCGCTAAATTGAGCCGTACGTTATCTCAAGCCATCATCATCTGCCGCTCTGCTGTAGGGGAGTAGACGCGAGGCGGAGTGGGACGGGATTAATCCCTGTGGCCAAATTGGGGATTTAAACTCACCAGAGCCTCCTAATGTCTCTGGTGTGTTTCAGTTTTCAACTTTCAGAACTGTAAGGGTTTTCCACAGACATAATCTCCCTGACAAACTTTGGCCCGCCACAAGTAAATGCCCAAATCTCAAAGTGGTGACAGCCGACTAACCGGAGGGGCACAGCGACACACTTTTGGGAAGTGCCCTTATTCCCCCGCTTCCTGAGAATTCCATGAGAAGATAGATACCACACATGCCTGTGCACTTAATATCCAGCCTCGGCTAGCCGCGGGTTAGCTTAGCTTAGCTCAGCCGGAAACGGGAGTGGCTAGCCTGGCTCAAGAAGTAAGACCTCATAAGTCATTACATAAGAAAAAGCAGGTTACGTTAACACTAAATAGCTTTTTTAAACCAAAGTGCCTCCCAATATTGCCTCACTCACCCATTCCTACACAATCTACTCATTCCAGGATGCTTCAGGTGCACTTGGGTTGCTAAATATTTCCCTTTGCAGCAGACTGCGCAAACTAAAGTACCTCATGACTACTAGCAAGCAAGCTCAGCATCTGTTTAGCTAGCATAGCTGTGTAACGTGAAAACATTAGTTGTTGCTGCTGATATTAGTCATGTGCAAAACCTGCTAATGTAAGTAGCAACGGCAGGTAGGAGATGTCGGAGCTTAAACTACCAGGGGTGGAATTCCAGATGATGCACTGTGGGAAGGAATCCAGTTTCTGAAAACGCCTATGTAGGATCTGGGGATTGAACCAGCAACCTCCTGACTGTTCGACAGACACTTTACCCCCCTGAGCGATCCGGAGTAAGCGCTCATAATCCTCCGGCCTTCTTTGTGAAGCCCAGGCAGAAGGAACTAAATAGGACGACCAAACGAAGAGCCGCGTGCCCGGTTAGGGGCTCAAACCCCGCGAGTCCCACAAGAAGGGTTAAGCAGGCAAAGTTAAACAGCCAAAACACCAGTAAAACAGGAGTCCTCCGGCTCAGCCCTCCGACATCAGAGCCGAGGCTCGAATGTGACAGCTGAGGCTTTCTTTCAAAAAAAAAAAAAAAAAAAACCCAATCGAGGTCTCTTTTAGTTCTTACTGTTATCTAAAGAGTTGATTATTTCAGGCAAATAAAGATCGCAGCAGTGAGAAAGTGTCGGCGGTGGTGGGGGGGCAAAATTGTGTTAAAGGATCTTAATTATGATCAGGCCGAGAGATGAGAGGGAGGCTCACGACGGCGCCAGAACTCCTGATGTCATCAACCAGATTTGGCGTTTCAGTGACCAAAGGCCGAGCGTTGACTTGTAATCTTTAATCCTAAAAAAAAACAAATCTCAACTCTGGTGGATGTGAGGAGGAAGCCCTCACAAAAACACACACACACACGCAAGCGCACACACAGTCTCCTGCCCTACTCATCATTCGCCATTACATCATGCAATTAAACCTGAACATCGGAACCCGGGCTGGGCTTATTTCCAAACACACTATAACTCAAAATTGATTTGCACTCAGCGTCACCCCAAACTGGCACAGGAACAACCCCGGAGATTTGGCGATTAATGTGGCAGAACGGATGCCTGCCTGCCTGCCGCCGCCGCCGCCGCCGCTGCCACAGCACGACGTGTTGCAGAGAGACGCCCCATACCACAAAAAAAAAAAACATGAAAAAATAGAAAAAAACACATCAACCGTCATAATTAAATGAGTCAGTGATGAATGACGGGCAATTAAGAGGGCTACTGTAACCCGTCCTGAGAACCCTCAGTATCAAGCCTCTATTCATGGACGCAGAATCGGAGGTGCGCGGGCTGGATTGAAGGACCGATCAGGCAAAGTGACGTCGCGTCCTCCGGAGAGGTTAGGTTCCGCCGGGGCATGAAGCCTTGATTGGTAAAACGGAACAGCCGGCTCAAGCCGCTCCAAGCTAACGACAGTTTTCAGCCTCCACTTGTTTTTTTTTTTTCTTCTGTTGGAACTGGGGCCACCTGAGACTTGCTCAACCAACGGCCATGGTCGTCCGTGTCTCTTAAAGCTTTCGGAGTTTGAGCGCGTTAAACCGACCGCGGCGTAGCTTGAAAACCAAATATTCCATCTGGGAGAGAAAACGAGCCGGCGGATTTTAAATGTCACTGTAAATATGCCGAGGGTGCGGCGGGGCTGATGAGCCCATCGGGCCACATTTGACCCCCGCCGCAATGCTCGGTCGCCCTCACTTTCATAAGGCCACCGCTCCGCTTGACAGTGCAGATCGGAGTCAACTCTCCGGCCCCGCTAACGTGGTTTTGGGTTCCCACCTCGCGGGCAGCCGTGGCCTTTCATGCGCCGAGGTCGCATGTTCTCTCCTTCCAGTGATACGTAACATGGTGCTCCACTTTCCCCTCACGAGTCCAAAAAGAAGTCCACCTGAAATGGAAAATAAAAAGGGCCCTTTTAGCCCTTTTAGATCACATCTGCGGGTCTCATTGTTCAGCGCGGCATCCCGGATGAAACCTATCGTGGCGCTTGCCTGTAGTGCGCTTGCTAGCATTAGCGCCGTACGTCAAGTGCTACTTCGCGCGCTGCTCCCTTTCCAGCAAAAGGAAAGGGAGTGACAGCTCCCGATGATGCGCGAGGCATTTTTCCAGCAGACCGCTTCATCGGCTCCCTGGCACCTTCTACCTGCGCCGCCGGCTCCGATCAGATCCCTCCCAGAGTTACGTTTGGCCCGTCCGTGCTGCTTTGCTGTGAAATGCAGGTTCCAGGTGGGCTCGGAGAGGCCGCGCCAGTGAGCGACGGAGCGGTCAAGCGGGGTTTTAATTGCCTCCAGAGGCGCGACATTAAAACACCGGTATGAGGCAATTGAAATAATAAAAATAACAACACACATAACACATAAGGCCTTTTGCGATTGGGGTTTAATATGCTAAGGTTGCATCTGTTGGTTTTGGCTGGTGGGGATTTGCAGCAGGCACCCAGAGGCGAGGTCTCGTGATTGACGGGTGGTCTGACGGGGTTCACCCCACCTCTGGCCCGGCGTCCTCCGGGTCGGGCTCCGGCCCCCTGAAGGAACAAGCGCGTACAGACAAGCGACGGACTGGAATCCTTCAGCTTGCTTATTTATTTTTCCCAATTTGCTCTTTCCTCTCCGCTCCGACGTCATCGGCGCGGCTCCAATTTTGCGCCTCCGAGCAGACTTTTTTTTTTGTCTTCCACCCCTCCATTCGCGCCCCCCCCCCCTCTCTAAGAATTATCCAGGCACCTTGTTTGTGACTCATCTCTTTTTTTTTTTTTTTCCAACACCACGGGCACTTTGAATGCATCTCGCCGAGGCCGGAGCTTTGTAATGAAGTGAGAGAGCTCGTACGGACGCAAACGGCACAAGGACAAAGGCTCTCGCAGCCCATATAATGCCGGGGTGCAAGACGCCCACCGGGGACGGCTACTTGGCCGGTTCTCACTTATTAGAATGGCTGGCTGAGCATGCAGACACCCCGAGGGAAGAGGATGTTGAGATGGTGGGTGGTGCCAGGCGAGAACTAGCCATTACCGTCTTCCCGGGGATAGTTTTTGCCAAGGTGAACAAGGTCAGGATGGATGCATTGTGCGCACTTCCTTGCTCCGGCTTTGAAGGACCTTGTTGTGTGTGTGTGGGGGGGGTGAGGTCAGCGAGCAATTCACCTTTGTTTTTTTTTGGGAGAGGATGAGAGGGTGGAGACCCTGAATTTGATGGAGGAAGCATTCAGAGCGCTAAGTGCCTTTGGGGTGTGAAGGACAGGCGGCCATTGTTCGCTTTTCAGCCTGATGGTGGAGATTCTTCAGACTGGGGCAACATGTCTGCAGAGACACAATGTGGTCTGGCGCAGATTTGTTTTTTACTAATAATAACTCGCTGACCTAGGATGACAACGTGTTGGCGTCAAGAGAAGCGGCCGCACAGCGCCGCTGGCATGACTTGTTATATCTCATAAGAAGGGCTTTTTTGGAGATGCTGGTTGCTAATATGGAGACCGAGATTTCCACACGTCACGATAAAAAAAAACCCAAAACGCACCTATTGTATGTGTATTTTATCGAGTTGTGTACTTTGGGTACGTCCCAAATTGCCACAATCATTTTTTAAACCCATAGAAGATTTGTCAGCGGCGTCATTTCCTGCAGCAACGCTGCGACTTCACTTCATTCGCGGCACGCATTTAAGCGCGAGCGTTACCCCCACGATGGAATCTCCCCAGCTCGAGCCATCGCAGCCATGATTAGCGAAGCAAAGGGCTACATTAGCTCCAGCCTCTCGTGGCCACGTCCTCGGAATGAGACGACGAGGCAGGAATAAGCACGACTGCGCCTAAATGAAAGAGTAGAGCTTCATGACTCCTTTACCAATGAGGGCGAAGAGTCCCATGATTCCACGCCGTTTGTTATTGTTTTGATTCATGCGCCCCGAGAGGCAGATATTACATACTGTGCATCTAAAGCAGCTGCATTGTCCTGATAAACAGCTTGGCCCGGACCTACTCCATGTGACAAATGCCTCCACTTTTCTTATGATTTGCTATTATATGAAAAGGATTTAACATTCTTTTTATTTATTTATTTTTAACCACATTTCCCTCAGCGTTTACGGCATGCAAATTCGCGAGGCCGCCCCATCGCCGCCGTCCTTCCCCGCCACCTCGCCCCCGCCGATTGAAATTAATCACCTGTGAAATATCTCGGCATTATTTTCCAATTAAGGAGCGGTCAATATGCTCTGCTCTTGGTTCGCGGTGACGGATGGCCGCAATCAGGAGGCCCGCTCGGGCCGGGGCGGGAGCGGAGCGGAGCGGACTCGCGGCGAGGCGAGGAAGGAGGGGCCGAGATAATCCCGGGGATCCTGGCGGAGGGACGCGCGGGATCGGCTCGCACGCAGGGTGATGCGCCCACGGAGCGCGGCGCTTTTTCAGAGCGGCGCCGATGTTATAGTCTAATGAAGAGTCGATAAACAGATAATGTCACGTCTGGATGAAGTGCTGACGGACACGCTGGCAATCGGCCCCCCCTTACTCACCCCCCCTCTTTGCCCCCCTTAAAGGATTTATGTGGACTGCATCATTGACCAAACAAGTATTGGTGCACATGCCGCCAGTGATCGATGTCCCATGTGAGCGAGTGTGACATTTCTACCTCTGGCGGCGATGGCACGTGTCCACCGCAGCACGGAGCGCCGGCGGGCTTCCGTGGCGACCGCAGAGGCGATCCCGTTGCCCGCTGCGAGGTACACAGAGCCCCGGCCAATCAGGAGCGAGGCACTGATGAATAATCAGCTGCTCATAAAAAAGGAAACAAACAAACCGCCGATCACAAAGCCGGTAACGACGACAGATTTGGCATGTGGTTTAACTGCAATCAGCACGTTGTTTTGTGGCTTATTTTGATCGAAAAGTTACACAACTTGTTTTTTTTAAAACGATTATATATATGCCGTCGCCCAAAAAGTGTGAATCATTTTGTCTTCACACACTTGGCCCTTATATATTCCTATTTATACACATCAGTTATCTCCTTTGAGCAGGTTGATCGATGAAGTTTTGGGAGGATACACGCTTTATTTATCAAGAACAAATCACGATGTTGCAATCATTTCATGAGAAAAGGTAAAAATGCAAATGTTTTTAATGATGTAATGCGATTAGCATCCCATTAGTATTATTTTCAAAACACTTTTAACAGCTTGTCTGCTGATGAAGACCACGTGAGACGATTAATAGCCTATCTCTGTCCCCATAATTTCCAAATTTGACAACAGCAATACACAAATATATATTTTCTTACACTGCGTGCATTTGATAAATTTGCGTGAAAGGAACGAATCGGCGCTTGAAAGCCCCCACTTTTTTGGAGCGCCACGACGGCCGGCGACCCCCTCCCCCTCCCCCGCCGTGCCCGTTCCGCCCGTGACCGACGCAGTCCCCCCCGAGACTGAAGCGCCTCATCCGAAATGACGCTCCTGTATCAACATCACCGGCTTCGTTATTTTATCTCATCTCCCCGGTGGCGGTGGCGGCGGCGGTGGCGGCGGCGGCGGCGGCGCGACATGCCGGGCCCGTTTCCACGCCGCCGTACTGAGGCGGCCTCCTTTCATCTCCGGTGAAGTCAAGCTAACGAGCTCTATCACGGCGGTGACAGTTACAGGCGTATGGCTGTAGGCTCGGGGAGTCGGGGGGGGAGCAGGGGAGGGAGGGGGGCTTTTTTCATGCTCCCGGTGGTTGTAATGGGATGTTTTTTACCTCCCAGGCCTTTGTGTCTATTAGCATAAACAGGAAGGAGCCGTCGGCGCGGAACTGTTGAACCATAATGTAGCGATGGCGCTTTCTTTCGGATCAGACGTCGTGTTTATTTTAAAAAGTGATGATTCACTCAAGTTATTCTAAAAAAAAAAAAAAAAAATGTACGATCAATATTTAAGTTACCAATGTCATTTACAGAATACGATGGCAGGAAAACCTCGTTTTAATCGCTTTCCCT
>CAAKHG010046032.1:0-11470 GCA_901007715.1 Dactylopterus volitans
GAGCGTTCTCATGGTGCCCTGCAACGTTTTCATTTGCTTGGCAGACCTAGCTTGTATCTGCAGCTAGCATAACGCTTAAGCTTGGCAGTTCTGCATGCGACATGTACGGCACACCGATCAGCCATAACATTATGACCACTGCACTGTAGAATATAATGCAACAGCCCTGCAAAACATTCATATTAGGGTGACCAAAATATTAGGGACACCTCTCCTTGAGGGTCTTTCAGGGATCCTCAGGACTTTTTAGAGGTGTCCCGAATATTTTGGGTGATCCCACTCATATGCGGTAGGGTGACCAAAATATTAGGGACACCTCTCAGTATAACCCAGTGCGGTTCAACCCCATCACAAATTGCAGTCCCAATAAAAAACGTTCAAATGTGTCAACATCTCCCTCAAACACTTTCAATCAAAATTCAACATAAATCTCCTGAAGGGAGAACTGATTGCAGGGTTGTTGCATTATAATCTCCAGTGGTCATAATGTTTTGGCTGATCGGTGTCATTCCCGCGTCTCGTTTCAGGATCAAGGGCTGGTGGGTTTTCCATCACTACGTGTCCACCTTCCTGTCTGGAGTCATGCTCACCTGGTGAGTCCCTCGCGCAGCACAAAGGCGCTCCTAGCTGCCGCTCTCTGGGGCATGCGCAGCTTTCGTGGCCACCGTTGATGACGGTGTGACCACGGCAACCGCGCAAAAAGCACACCACGTCTCCCTCGTTACATACGACACATCCATGACGAGCATCAACTCTGCGTGTGTTGATGATGAAATCTGATCCTCATCACGCTGTCACTCTTGTCCTCTTAAATATAAAAGGTGGGGTTAAGATCTTGAACGAAGAGCCTCCGTGTTAACCAGATATTGTCTTTTTTTTCTTCTGCAGGCCTGAAGGGGCTCTCTACCAGATGTTTAGGAACCAGTTCCTATCTTACTGTCTGTACCAAAGTAAGAGATCCCGAGGACCCGCCACACACTTACACCATCACATGTGCACTCACATATGATACAGTTGTTAGCATCTTTCTGGCCCGCAACCCATTAAAATATAGCATTTTTTATTTTAAGGACAGTATTTTAAGGAACAGATTTTTTTCACGTGATGAACTGTGGATGGAACGCACCTTTCAAAATCTGTTCCGAAACTCCCAGAAAGTCCACGCAACAAAACTAAACCTCAACCTGCTGCGGCTTTCAAACCAAAAAAAAAAAATGTCCCAAAGAATTTTTACTTTTTTTTTTAACTTTTGCAACGGTTCCTCTCTCTTGTCCTCCACTTAGGCTTCGTCCAGTTCCTGCAGTACTACTACCAGAGCGGCTGCTTGTACAGGCTGCGAGCGCTGGGAGAGAGACACAACATGGACCTCACAGTCGGTGAGCTCATGCTTTGACTTCAAGCCCTGATACGATGAGAATAGATGGACCTCAAATGACTTGAGGTGCCTGCCGTTGTAGGCGGCGAGGAACCGCAAAGACGAGGCTGATGTTATCAACCCGGAGCATAACAAAGAAGCTGTATACATCAGGCAGGAGGTCGCACAAAGGTGTCAAGAGTTTGGAAACGCTGTTTTTCACCACCGTCACGGCTCATTTGTGGATGCGCGGAGCCGTATCCTCCCCTCACCTCTGAGCCAGATCCAGATATGTCGGCTGGATCGTCATGAAAACGCGCGCTCACGCTCAGAGAAGATGAACCGCGTGGATTCTAGCCACCCCGCTGCCAAATATTATAACACTTTGATTCACGGCCAGACGCTCAGCCAGCGTCGTTCTCTGGAGCCGCCGCAGGAGTAGCAAGCGTTAGTCCGTCCGCGATGCTCTCACGAACGCGATATATCAGGACCAGCCTGGGTGGAATTATGTTTAGATGTTCTGCAGAAATGTCTGAGGGATGGACTGATTAGATTTGGCTGGTCAAAGGTCGCCGCTTCCCTCTCGAAACACATTTTTTTGGCCACGACGCTGCATGCCGGCTGCAGACTGTCTCGACGTCTCACAGGAATAATGAAATTTTTTGCGAAAGGTCAGTCTCACTGTGACCTGTATCGCTCATGTGAAGTCCATGAACGGCCCAGACGGAATTTCTTTTGGATTCGCTGATTCGTGATGATCTCGGGAGCATTTGCAGGGAATCTTCCTCCCATGTGGACTCAACAATGGGCTGATTAGGTGGTGAGAAGTTAGGGTCACCATGACTGCATGCTTCTTGGAATAGCAGGACAACATTTCTCTCAGATCCCCATCGTGAACCCCCCGAACAGCTGGTCTGGACCAGCTCGCCATGGAAACGGGGAGGGGAACCTTTTAGTCCAGCTTCTCCATGACTTCATTCTGGTCGAGCTAGAAGACCCATTTAAAGACTTCCATATCCAAGCGGGAGAAATACAGACACGCCGCGCGCCAAAATTTGTTAGCTGCGAGCTAACAAAGCTATATTTTTTCAAGAAGTCTAGATTGGTTGTAGTTCAGCTTATCTTCAGCAGTTTTTTCTACCTATTTATATATATATGGATATGTACTGTATATTTCCAGCAGAAAAATGGCAGCTCTCTTTATGAGCATTTTTCCTTTTTGCTGCACATTTGCTTTGGCAGTGTAGATTTTTGTTTAGCCCGCCAGTAAAGCCCTTCTGATTTTGAATTTAAGAGCGTTGCCCTGGTTCCCGCATGCCTCCTTCCTATTGGCCGGACGGGTTATTTAACAGCAGCACCCCTTTAAGCGATCCCTGCGCCTGGTGCGGCAGCAGGGAATATTTTAGCGGCAAAGAAATAAGCCCCCAGGAATCTGCTTTAAATAACTCTGATGAGAATAACCTACAAGAAACATTAAATAGATGTTAAAGAACCTCGACTTCGCAGTCCTGGAAAAAAAATTACAGAATTAGTGGATTTGGATAAAGCATTGTTCGGCCAGTACAACGTTTGTGTTGAAGAAAATCTGGAATCCTGCTGGAAGTCCTGACCCAGGTGCTCGTGTTCCGCTTTTAAGTAGCCAATCGCCACATCTTACGGGTGATTGGTCAGCGGTGGTTAACCCTCTGGTCCTCTCTGGTCCTCACTGGTCCTCACTGGTCCTCACTGGTTCCCAGTCGCGGATAAGCTGAGGTTGCCATGAGACATGGAACCTCCTGCTTTGTTGGAGACCCCCCCCCTCCCACCGTCACATTATAGAAACGCCATCTTCAACGTGAGCCACGTCCAATCACACGACATCGCCAGCAACCTTTTAATGAGTCACCCGGTACAAAGTTTTTTTGCTTCGATGTCCCGGCTCCCATAATGCACCGCTTTCCCTCAACATGGAGGACGTCATCATCATTGTCATCATTCACTCGAAACAATCACACTGCTCACAATCGCTCACAATCGCTCACAGCAGCTTGTCACTCTTGTCCAACTATCAATATTAATGATTAATATTTTTGATTACACAGTCTTAATAACTCTCACACTAATAATTAACATTACTGAAAAAGTGATGACTTTTTTTTTTGTTGGTTTGTTTTTACAAGGCATATATTGAACATATTTCCTCAGATCTTTCAGCACATATTCTATGGCTGAGCAGGAGGTGGTGATTTTAGTTCTTCTCAAATATTAACCTCTTTAAATATCTGATATTCACTATTTAAAAATGAAGCCCACCCTGCAACTGGGTACCCTTGTCAGGTGTCAGGATTACGGATCAGCTTCACCATCTGCTCAGTGACTCTCCTTCTCCTCCTTCTCCCGGTCCTCAGAGGGTTTCCAGTCGTGGATGTGGAGAGGCCTCACCTTCCTCCTTCCGTTCTTGTTCTTTGGTCACGTGAGTGTCAACTTTCACAGCCTTCCTCTGGGTTTCCTCATAAACCTGCCAGTTTTCTAACCCTCCTGTTAGAATATTTGTATTATTTTGCATATGAATCCGTCTCTGAGCCGAAACCCCGTCTCCTCCTCGCCCGGCAGTTCTTCCAGCTCTACAACGGCGTCACACTCTTCAGGATGTCCCAGCTGCCGGACTGCAAAGAGTGGCAGGTTTGTGAGACACTCAACTCGCCGCGTTCGTTGGGCCGCCGGCCGGCGAGGTTCAGCGGTTCATCCCGCCCGTGTCCATCTACTCCTCGGATGGCTGCTCAAACGTGCTGCAGTGAATCGTTTTGACTTTGAAGCGCGGAAATCGCAGCGCTCGTCGCAGTTTTTCATCGGCTTCTGACCGTTTTTTTTTTCTTTTTTTACCTCTGCAGGTGGCGATGTGCGGCTGCTCCTACATGGTGCTCTTCACGGGAAACTTCTTCACTACGCTCGGAGTCGTTTACCAGAAGTACATCAACAACCAGGAGAAGCCCAAGAGCCTGTGAGGCCCCTCCGTGACCGGTCGGATCAGAGTCACCAAAAAAAACCCACCCCCAAAACAAAACACTGGAGAACGGGCGAAGTTACAGTAGCTTTAATATCCTTTTTTTTAATGTTTACAGCCATATTTATCAGCGTCCCCTTGATTTCAAATCCCGGCGTTGTAAATGATGCTCAGAGCAGCACCTTGTTTTTTCGCTGTCGCTCATACAAACGTCCTGCTAGGTCGCACTGCCGCGTTGTTTCAGGTACCAAAAAAAAAACAACCCTCCAATAGAGGAAGTGTTACTGATACAAGAAATCGCCATTTCATCTGCCTATTTATGAAGGGAAATAAGTAGTTTGCCACTCCGCAGCTGCTGTGTGCTTTTGCCGCGCAGGAAGTGCTGAATAAAACACTCCGTCTTGTTTTTTTGTTTCCGTTCTTGCGGCAGCTGGCCGCCCGCGCGCATCCATTCATCACCGCTGAATTTATTTTCGTCTCATTGCCGGACTGCAGCTGCTGGTAATGAGCCTTCGTCATAACCTCACCCCAACATGCAATTTGCGGGGTATGTCTGGCATCCATTTTTGAAGCGCGCGTGTGTGTGTATGGTATAATACAACGGCTCATATTTCATCAGCTGGCCGTTCGGAAGGCAGGCGCGCTGGTGCGGATGATTCTTCTAGATGCTAGCAGCAGAATTGAGTTTGAGGACTTGGCCACAGATTTGAGTTTTAAAGGGACCCTGCAGAGGAGGAGTCCGGCAGCCGCCATGCAATGAAAGGCCTCGAATCAATCAAAATCCGTGAGCGGCGTTTTATCAGGGTGGCCACAAGGTGGAAGCAGACGTCCTGGATGGTTCCCCGTGCGCAAGTTTACCCCGCCGATGCAAAAGTCTTTGTCTTTTCTTTTGAGACCAAAACATCATCACGCTTTTCCCTGATTTGAAGTCTTGTATATGGGTGTTCCGGGACTCATTTCCCAGATGGATCCCGCCTCCTCCGAGCGATTACAGTCTGCCATCTGTTGCCGGGAGACCAGAAGTGACGAGGAGGGTTGCTGAACTGTACTGATTGTCGCCCATAAATTACCGGCACCATTTTCTACGAGTGAATGGTGCTAATCAGCGAATGGGCCGGGGTAATCGCCGCAGATTGAACAAGACGGCGGGCCGGCTTGCGGGAAGGGGGCGCGGGCGCCACTGCGGGGGGCTCCGGGGCCGCGTCCAGACCAACCCGAGGGCCCCTCTTTTTAAAGAAATTACAGCGAGTCCACGCAGAGCAGATGGAGGAGAGAAGCTCCAGTGACGGAGAAGCCAAACGCACCGCGACATTCACCCCCCATCCGGGCTATCATCTCTGATATGATGCAACCGCAGAATGCATCCAACAGATGAAGAATTTATTTGAAGAAAAAAAAAATGTTTTTTTCAAAAATGTTTGTTTCAGTCGGGATAAACGTGCATGAGGTTTGATGTCAGCGGAAGGAGGTTCATGCTCGCTGGACTCGCATCACTGCATCGTACGAAATGTAGCAGATTTCGCCTTATTCTCAGTGAATATCAATCGAATTTCAAGTCATCCCAAATGAGACGCGTGACGCCGTAAAGCCGCCGGTTATAAAGTCAGACAAACGCACGTTCAACAGGGGACAAATCAATCCTGCATTCGACTGGTGGCCTGTGAGGAGCCCTGATGGGGGCGCTGTCCATTTAAGATTTAATCTTAGATTTTTGGGTTTTTTTTTTTTTTTTTAATATTTAGATGATATTTATCATTTATGCTCATTATTTTTTCCTTCTTTCCCCCCCCTCCCTGCCAAGACATCTCTATAGTATGTGCTTTATTACTTCTTTCAAAGGCATATTAACTGTGAGATTTCAGAAGCGGGCAGTGTGGATGGGACTCTCTTTCATTATATGATCACAAAAATGTCTGGGCTTTTTTTTTTTTCCTTTTTTTTTGAAGGCAGGCAATCAAATATGTAACGGTTTATTTATCATTCACTCACATAATGCAGAAATCTAATATGAACCTGTTATGAATGAATCAGTCCTGCTCTTGGAGGTGCGACATTTCCTGCTGAAGGAGCAAACCATCACATCATCAACCCCTTTTATACACACCTAATGCACAGTTGTGTTTTGGTTATGTGGGCGTGCGTCTGCGTGTTGACAGGAGGGCAGTTTTCATTCCAGACATGAAATTGTTCACAACAAAATGATTTGAGCCCATAAAATCCGCCGATCGGCCCTCAACAAATGGCGCCGCCTCCGGTGGAAGCCCCGCGCCGGCCATGGAGCGACGACGCCTCTCGCGACGGAGGGAAAAAGACGAGCAAAATGCGCGGCCCGCGTCTTCCTGCCTTTATGACTTAAACATCTCTGGCGGGGAGCCGCGGCCCCACAAAAGAAGCAAAGGACGCGAGAGAAATTTGCACACGAGATCAGACGGAATAATACCTGAAAATTTAAAATGGAAAACCGGCTTTGCTCCCAATTTGTTACAGTACAACTTCCCCCACCGCCGCACAAAGTCTTAGATGAGTTAGTCGCTGGAGGGGCCGAAGAGAGGGAGAGAGAGAGAGAGGAGAGAGAGGCTGAATGAGCGGGACGAGGCGCCGAAAGTGAGCGAGATGGAGGAGGAGGAGGAGGAGGAGGAGGAGGAGGAGGAGGGCCGAGCGCTCTCCCAGCCCGCGCCTCTTTCATCTTTCTCATTAAAGCTGGAGCAGTGGGGGCCCGTCAAGAATGAGCCCAAGGACATGGGGATCGGGGACCGAGCCTGAGCCCTCGCAACGGGGAAGGCGAGGAGGGCGGGGGCGTGGTGGGGGTGGGGGGGCAGACGGGCCGGCGAGTCGAAGCTGCACCTCCCGACTTCGCCCGCCTCCCTCGGGGAGCCCCGATAACGTAAAAGGCCGCTTACCTGCGCTCACCTTCCTGCTCAGGCTGGGAAAAAGGAGGAGGAGGAGGGGATGAGGAGCTCCTGCCCCGAGGCACAACGATTGGAAGGTCCTCATCCCCTCGCCTCCTGCGCCCGGTGCACCAGTGTTCTTTCCAGCCTCCTTCTCCAGTATCTGCTGCCATCCTGATGACCTTTTGTCTGGCTGCTCCGAAGGCGTCGGCCTCCATTTGTGGCTCTTTACGAGCTCTCCTCCAGTTTTTTTTTTTCTCTCCACTTATGGGATTTTTTTTTTTTTTTGGGTGGAGTTTATTAAAGCTAAAGAGGTTGTCATTTGATATTCAGCTGTATAAATATAGCCGGCTGGACTTGGTTCCGCAGACAGCAGACGCACACACACACAAACACACACACACACTCTCTTTTTCTCTCTCTCTCTCTCTCTCCGCTGTGTGCGAGGGCGCCTGGTGCGCCATCACACAGCTAAGCAGTTTAAATCCAATCGCGGGGGTCAGGCGTCGTTTGTTCCCCGTGACGCCGGCGGTGTTCAAACGCGGTTACCAGCACCCGGGCGGGTCAGTCGGGGGCGAGCGGAGCCCCGCGGGCGAACGCCGTCCAAACCCACGCAGCTTCATCTCACAGCTTCATGGCTGCAAACGTGTGTTATGATACGGGGTTTTTTTTTCTTCTTTTTTTTTCTGATCTGAACGACGACTTCCATCGGATCTCGTGTTGAGAGGTTCGCAGACGCTCGAGTGCACAGTGAGCTGGACGCCGCCACGAGGCCCAGAACATTCTTTTTTTATTATTATTCTTATTATTATGCTTTAATAATCCCACAAGGGGAAATGCTACATTAGTGCACACACACCACATGCGTAGCTAGTAAACACACACACACACACCGGAGCAGCGAGCAGCGCCCCCGGGGGAGCGTTTGGTGGAGGTCGGTGCCTTGCTCGGGGGCTACTCGGCGAGGTGACACCAATTTTCACGTTATTGTTGCTGGCTGGCTGACATCTAATTTCCTTGCAAGGGTCGGGCACTCTCATATTCCTACGGCAACAATCGGGAATTCCGTATATCTTGCTCGAGGAGACTGCGACGCTCCGCCGGAGATGAGGATCGAACCAGTAACCTTCCGATTCCAAGATGGCCGCCCTACCGCGCGCGCCTCGGATCAAAGGGGAAAGTGGAAGTCACCAATCAAAAAGGAAGGAAATGCGAGGGGAGAGGAAGTCCTGATGCACTCATACATGAAGTAAACGCTTCAATCAAACGGGATCACTTAGAAAACACAGTTTAATGCTCCCGCAGCCCCGACGCTCCCCTTCCTCATTAGGAAAATGAAGTCCCGTGACGGCAGCCCCATCACCTCTTGAAATATGAAGCGGGAGCGGGATTAAATATGCATATTTAATAAGAGGGTGGCGTGATTGCATCCACTTGTTTGATGAGGAGTGTGAGGAGTGAGGAAACCCGAGCGAGTGTGAAAGCTCCCAGGCCAGGAAGAAAAAAGAGAATTCATCTTTATTTTAGCGCGGCTCTTTGGGAGCAGCCCGAGCAGGACTCCCCTCGGTTGCAGCGGCGAGCACGCGCGCGTGCACGAGCTACGCAGGGATTTTTAAAAAATTTTTTTTTTCAACTGCGGGTTCCTATAGCAACTGCAAGAAATCAGAGGGATGGGAGCAGATGCGATTGCCGTGCACCTTTACGTTTCCGGGCCTCCTCTGGAACCATCAAACGGCATTTTGGAAACGTCCGCGCGCTGCTGCTGCTCAGATGTTCTTGGTCACCGTGGAGCTTCAGAACCAACCCCATGCGCTGATGATGACACACACGCACACGCACGCAAGCAGTCAGATCCAGTCCTGCTCTATACTGCTTTAAAATACAGGCACTATGCGCAATAAGCCACCACATTTTTCTAATGTTTAAAATCGAGGTTAGAAATTACTTAAATTAAAAAAAAAAAAAAAAAGTAAAGTTGACTTTTAAATGTGAGTTCCACAGTCATATAGTATCCGGACATGTCACCGAGGGGTTCTTCATGCTTTAAAAAGAGACGCCTCTCAGTCTCCGCTGCTCCGCGTGACGCTCGGAACTCGCCGCGAGCCGCTCTGAATCGAGGTCCACATGCTCTGAAAAGGGATTCATGCCAGTTTAAGAAGCCCGTTTGGATTTCCGAGCGGCGCAGATTTAAAGCAGGGAGGGTTGCCGGCGTCCAAACGAGCATGTTACACAGAAACTTTGGAAATCTGTAGTTGTGTTGGGGGAGGGGGGGACTTCTCCAGAAGCTCTTAAAAGTGGAGATGTTGACCACGATAGCAAAACAACCTTCTTGGCAACAGGCTCGAGATGCAAATGGGCTCCACGGGAGGAGCCGAGTTTTTTTGGTCCGTTTCCAGCCGCTGCGCCGAACACAAAGCGGAGGTCCGGCTTCGCTACATAAACCCGATGAGGAATTTAAAAAAAAAAAAGAAAAAAAAAAGATGACACCCGGCTTTCCAAAAGTTTGAACTCTTCCTTTAAGAGAGCGGCTTTGCAGATCAACTGCATTTGTGACCTCTAGACACATTTTAAGTCTCAGGAAACATGCGGCTTTTAAAAGCTCCGATTTGCGCCGCCAGCTTCCGCTTGGCAAAGACAAGTCGGCGATATTCGACAGGAAACAAAAGACTGTTGAGGACTGACAACTAATGCCTAGATTTGTACACATTCTCATCCAAAAGCGTCTCACGCTGTCCTTGACCTACATAAAGGAAGCACATCGGGGCCCTGAGGGGCCAAAGAACCAACACCTTCACAATCAAGTGGGTCGAGGGGCCCCCCCCCCACTCCCACACACTCACACACACACACGCGCACACACATTGTGTGCTCTTGTAAACCAGATGGCCAATTTGGTCGAAGCCAGGCGAAAATTAATCACAGCACATTTTTTCGCCCCGCGTCCGACTGAACACAATCACCGGGCAGAATAGGCGCCCCGAGGCCTCCCGCGGTGAGCAGTCGGCGAGCATCAGGTGCGGCACGTTCGCTGAGCGCTCGCACAATCGTCCGATAAAGGAACCGCGGGAGGAACGCGCGCTCATTCAGGATGTAACCAGCCAGCCGCCGGAGCGTTATTGACTCTTCCGAGCCGTTTATGTCACTCATTTCCAACGGTGACTCTTGCTTTCATTTTTTTTTTTCCGGTGGAATCTCTTTTGCTGGGGTCTGGAACCTGGAGACTTTTGTTTCCAAACCCTGGCCGATACAGGAGCTTTTGAAATTAACGGGACGTCAAACCGTGTGATCCACATCTTTGCATGTCTTTGTATCTGACGATGTCATGTGCAGCAGTAGCGTCGAGTGTGGCCCCTCTTAAAAAAAAAACAAAAAAACTCCCCGAATAAAACCTAAATGATTTTGCATTTGTAGGTGCAACAAAACCTCAGTCTCAAATTACAGGACAGGTTGTGGTGGTCCATCACAGCCGCCACTGCCGTTGCCCTGGTAGACTCTCCGGAGTCACCCACCTCTGCCGTCTCTGCCCAAAAGAAATGGGGCTGTGAAGATATTTTGGTCTACAAACATACATCATCTGCGAAATAATCCACGTGTCGCTGACTCGGCGAACAGCCAAATTCCCAGAAACAGTAGATAAGTGGAAGTCTGGCTGAAGCCTGTGAAAGACCCTGGTAAATGTGGGACGAGGTCTGGTTTCCGGAGTGGTGAAGCTACGTAGCTGAGGATCCCGTCCCCCGCGACTGGCGGCTCTCCGGGCGAACTTGGCCATGTTCTTGCGGCCGAAGCAAATCGGAGACGTCCGAGTTTGAGGACTGCGAGAGCCCAGAGGGCTCGAGGGCCGAGGCCGAGGCCGCAGAGCGGAAAATACAAAAGCTTGACAGGTTTAAAATACGACACCACGGTTTGCGTCGCCTCCAGAGGAGCTTCTCTCCCTGCAGCCTCTGGTTTATTGCCTTTGTTTTCTGCCCCTTTTTTTATAAGGCTCCTAAAACGAAAAAAAAACAAAGCCCTCCTCTGGCCTTAGTTGTCATTGTTACTTCAACCGCAAGCCATTGTCGGCGGGCTCCAGTCACCGCTAGCTCCAGTTTCCCCTGGTTACCATTTCTGCCTTTTGACTTTTTCACCCGCCTCCCACAGGAAGTGAATCAAACGAAGCCACAGCAGCTACACACACACACACGCGCTTGCATCGCCGGCCTGAACACACACCAACGATGCTTCTCCTCTCTGGTCCAGACTCCGACT
>CAAKHG010046033.1:5792-17753 GCA_901007715.1 Dactylopterus volitans
TTTTTTTTTTTTTTTTTTTTTTTTTGTTTTTTTTTTTTTTTTTTTTTTTTTATTATTGAAAAATATAAATCAAGTCCAAGGGGGGATTCTTATTTATTTTCGACGAGCATTTTTGGACTGATAATCATGTTGAAGTGTAATATTTTGATTGCATGCTGAGCTGGCTTAGAACAAGGGAGTGTGTCCTCTTCAGAACCATCCACGAAGGCTTTGCACAAGTACCAAGCGAATGATTGTTGAATCTACTGAATGTCCTTGGGGGGGGTCGAGGGAAAGTGAACTTGCACTAATACAAGTTGCCGGCTGAACAAGACTTGATTCCCACCGAGCGGAAACCGTTGAATCGACCCGATAATTAAGACCGGTGATCGCGACTATTAGTCAGACTCCAACGGCCAATAGAATACCGTCTTTAACACTTTAATATGCAACTTGCTCTCACAATCTTCACTGAAACGTTTCTCGATGAGCGAGCGAGCGCGCGCGCGCCAGCGGCCCAGCGGCGGCCTCGGTGTCCGGGTGATCTACCTCATGTTAGCCGTTGTGGTCGCAGGCTACGAACATGTGACATTAGGCGAACCACGCTATTGTTATCGGAAAATCTATGAATGTATTAAAGTGACTTCTAAAATGGTTTGAAATAATCCTGTCTTCTTTTTTTTTCCCTGACATGGAATTTGGGAAGGAAAGTACGAATGCAACACAGAAAGCACCGTGGCGGCGCCTCAGTTCCCAGCTCTTCTCTTATAATAAAAATATGTTGTTGATAAGACAAAATAGAAGGGACTCCAGATAAAAGTCTGTTCCTATTTATTTTATTTATTTTGTTTGTTTATCCAACAGGGACAGTGCGCAGCTATCAGCCATTCCAAAGTTAGCTACGAGCTAATTTTCGTCTATCTTCTCACCAAGTGTTGTCAGTAGGAGGGACATTAGGCTATGATGAAAACCTTCTACATAACTTTTGCCTAATTTTTATTACTTGTGTATTTATTCTCATTATTCATTACAGGATCCAACGCTGGTTTTTCAGCGGTCTCCACAACATGTGACCCAGCGACTCCAAAGCAATACCAGATTTTTTAAATTTTTTATTTTATTACTACAACACAAAACACAACTCTTTTTAATTGGATTTTAGTTCTTTTGAGTTATGTTTCGTATGAATATCTTGAACAGGAAATATATCAATTCAGTAGTTTTGGTTTTCGGTCTTTTTAACTTTCAGTTGATATACCATCTATATCACTATTTGCATTCTGGGGGGCCGAAATGTTCCTCACGGGAGCCGACGTCACGCTAACACTGACTGACTGACTGGCTGACTGTTATTCCGGACTGAGTCATAATCCTCATGGGCTGGCACCAAAAAAAAAAAAAAAAAGTGTTTTACGTAAAGTGGAAAAGACAAAACATAATGGAAACGCGAGAGTCACATGTAAGTTTCCCCTAGCATGCACTTCGGTCCGGGATGCTATGAATTCGAGTGCGTCGCGCTCCACGCAGAACACCGCCGGGCGTCAGTTTTCATTTACGATTTAATATTTAGCTCCGCCTCCCACGTGCTGTGACGTTATTTTTCTTCCCTTGCAAGATTTAAGCGCTAAAAACCAAAGCCCGGTGTTGCTCGCTTTAGTTGAATAATCCTCTCAGCCGCCCAAAATCTACTCGACACACAATCCTTGCATTCTGCTGAAAAAAAAGAAGTAAATCCTGGGTCGCCCGCCCGCTTCCAAAGGACGCCCTTCCCTCCGCGCTGGTCTCAGGACCCCCCGTGTGACTTGGAGTGACCCTCCGGCTCTCCAAGGCGTTATGAAGGATGCTCCTTAGCTCCGCCGTGAGAGCGCGGGGGCATTGCCGGTCTATCTTACTATTTCAGTTCCTACGAAGTAATATTAGAGCACACTTTCCATCAACCCACAACCCCTGTGTCATTATAACGCGAGGCTATTTTCAGCCCGCCGCAGTCGAGATATGATAAGGAAGAAAGGGCGCCGGCGGCTGCCGCGATGGTTCTCGCACCTCATACTTTAATTGCTCCTCCGGGAGCAGACGGACTCTCTCCGGAGATTTTCTTTTGGACATTCCAAAGTGACTCATTTATGACAAGCCGGTGAACTCGGCTGCTTGAAAGGAGGCCAAAAGGGTAATTGACTTCCTCGCGACTTTGACTACGCAATATTTAAGGCTCAACTCTGACTCCCGCTGATTACGTCAGTTACATCGGGACGCCGCTCGGTGCCCGCCGTGCCGGTTTTGGCGCCACTGATTTTTCGTTGTTCGATCCGCGCTTCGACCCGATGTCACACCGAAACTTTTTCCTGATGATTCTCTCTGGCACGGTGTTGTGTTTTGTTTTTTGGGGGTTACTGAGCCCTAAATGTCAAACTACTTTGAAATAACACGATCGAATGCATCACCGCGACGCCTCTGAGAGCTGTGAAACTGTTTCTCCCCATTTTTTTTTTAACGCAAACGGGAAGAGGCCCGCAGGTGTGCGGCGGGCGGGGGAATCTCATAATATACATTTGTAATAAGACGGATTCCTGCGACACACTGTAATATCTGTTTGCTGCAATTACTCTCAGGCTTACACAAGCCCTCAAAGCTCAAGCCGAAGCTCATATGTGAGTGGGTTTAAAGGGAGGGCGGAGGGTGGGGTTGGGGGTAGTGGGGGGTGTTCCGGGGGATTATAGTTTGGTGGATCGCTTCCACCACTGCGGTGATGCATTTCACCGAGTGCGCTCGGGAGTTGCGCGGTGAGTCAATTCCAGTGACCAAAAAAACCCAATACTGTGATATGAGATGGGGGAGGGTGGCACGGGGAGGGAGTGTGACCCTGCAGTTTTGCAGTGGCAGTCTCTCACATGCCATGCCTTTAAGGCCTGAGTATGTTTATACAACATATATATATATATATATATATATATATATATATATAGGAAGGAAAGAAAGAGCTAGAGTTGCTGACGCGAGGCAACCGCAGTGAATTACTGTAACCTGCAGTACACGGTCAGTCAAGCAATCCAATTTACCCAGCTGAGGAAATGCATTACAAGCAGAAGCAGCCGACAAAGCAGACAAATGGACCTGGGCTCTGTTTAATAATTTATTAAATACAGCATATTACACTCATGTTGATTATGTGCATATACTAGTACTTATGCTATAGAGACAATATATTTTTTTTTTTTTCCCTAAATTTAAAATCTTATTGCTGCCCACAGAATGTTTTCTCTTCGTTTTTTTTTTTTTTCTTCTTTTTTTCCGGGTGGCGTACAAAACGAAACGCAGCATCGTATGAGGGGGGGGGGAGAAAAAAAACAAAACAAAACAAAAAGGAACACAAACATGTCCTTTTGTGCTACAGATTATATGACGTTAAAATCGCGAGGTCCGGGGCGCTGATGAGACACATGCTACTCGATGGGACGCTTGGCAGAACAGACAGGACACCGAAATTCCACCTATATGGAAAGTCCAAAAAAAAAAAAAAAAAAGAAGGAAAAAAAAAAAATTCCCTCATGCAGTGCATTACTCAAAGCCTGGCGGAGGCTCAGACGGGCTCATTTCATCGGTGCCGACTCAAACATGGCGGCCGGGGCCTTGATCATCCTTGGCGGAACAGAGCAAGAAACACTGGCAAAGTGACAACCGGCTTCCGTTAAGCGGCGCCGTCCATCTTGCGAGGCGGCGCCTACCGCTTGAAACGCGCACACGAGCTGCGTCTCGGCCGACGCGCGCGTGCGCGCGGCTAGCCGCCCACGTTTTTTCACAAAGAGCACCTCATGGAATTCATATACTGCTCTGTTCAGCCTTTGGAATTATGCTTTTTTTTAATACACTGAATGAAATGAAGTGCTTTGTATTAAGTAATTAGAGGCATGGTAGTATCAACTAAAGTAGTGCAATTTCACATTCCTTGTCATTAATAAATTCTTTTTCGATACGCATTTTTACTCAAGCTATTTGGTGTGCATAAAAAGGTAGCGTGTGTGAAAGGAAATAAAAGTGCAGTTGAGGACATAAATGGTGAATAAAGTGTGGTTTTGGGAACAGTGCGCTACGCTTCACAGGTCTCACGGCGATTGATGCCACTTTCTTATCTGCATGCTAAACATGGAGCTGCGGCCAGGACACGGTTAGCTTAGCACATCTAAAAGCTTACTGATAAAAAACAAGAGGTCTCGTTTGTAAAACAAAAAATTTAAAAAGAGCAGTCTTGTTAAGGGGGACTATCTGCTGCCAGAATTCAGACAAGCTAACAGTCTCATGGTTAGCTATGGCCAAGAAACCGTTAGCTTAGCTTAGCATGCAGACTGGAGGGAGGGGGGAACAGATAGCCTGCTTGCGTGCAAAGGTTCATGACATCCACAGGCTGTAACTGCTAAAGCTCACCAAATAGCACTACAGGTCTCACTGGTTTAAAGGGTAAAAAAAATAAAAAATAAAAAACAGATCAGACAAGTGAAATTATGCTGCATGTGTGTATTTGGCCATAGAAGTAAGCTAGGCTAACCTTCTCCTGGCTAGCTACAGCCACGAGAGTCGGCTATGCCTGCAGGTGATATATATAAGAATTTAAAAATGGTCTGGAGTTCATCTTTGTGCGGGCTACTAGCTGTTAGCATTTCCTGGCTAAAATCCAAGAGCTAAATTCTAAAAACTTGCATATGAATACAAGAGCTCTAAATGATTTTAAAAAAGGACTTAAAACCCACCTATTTAGCAAAGCCTTTCCCTAGATGCTCTGGTTTATTTGTCCACATGTTTTAAAAAAAAAATTTAAAAAAAATTGTTTATTCTACTGTTGTTTGATAGTTTTTAGATGCCATGATTCTACTGTTTTTTTTTGTTTTTCATGCTTGTGTAGCATTTTTATAAATAAAATCTATTATAAATGATTTCATATGTGCAAAAAAAAAAAAAAGGAGCAATCTTGTGCGGGGTTATTCTCAATGTGGACTGCTCGCCGTCAGCTAGGCTAACCTTCTCCTTGGCTGTAGCTTCACGTTTAGCACACAAACACAAGATCGCCAACAATCTCCTCGTCCAACCCTCAGCGAGAAGGTGGAAAACAAGTGCTTCCTCCGACGCCGTCAAACTGTGCCTCGTGAATGATGAGAAAAAAAACACAAACCGAGGGGTAAAACAGAACTACACAGGACAGATAAGTAAATAAAGAAAATCCCTGAGGGCTAAAAGACTATCGACGCTAAAGGACGCTTCCTGAAAAAAAAAAAAAAAGATGATTGAGTCTTTATGCACAGTACTACAAAGAAAAATAATTGCACAACGTCATAGAATTTCTTAGCTAGCAACTAAACAGGATGGGCACGTATTCCGATTCTCGACGGTCATGAATAGCTTTTTTTTGTCGTTGTTGTTTTTTTTTTCCATCATAAGCATACCACCTACAGCATGATTACAAAAACAATGACTTGTTAATTTTATGCGGGAATAAATAAACGTGTTGAACGCAACACAAATACTGCATTCAGTAAGATGTGCCCTTCGGATGAGAAGTACAATGCTGTTTTTGCTCGTGGCAGGAAGGGTGACGGGGACGGAAGGGCGGCGGGCGAAGATTAAAGAAAAGTCAATGGAAGGAAGGAAACAGGTGGAATAGAATGAGGATTGTAGGGATGAAAGAGGGGGGGGGGAAAGGGTCGAAAGGAAGGAGGGAGGATAGGAAAGTCGGGGAGAAAAAGGCAAGGGCGAATGCGCTTATAAAGGCGAGAACGGAAGGACGGAATGTGGCGCGGAACGTCGGAAGGAGAGATCCGATAGGGAGGAGGGAAGGAGAGAGAGAGGAAGTAAAATTCTAGAGCGACACTTAGTGGCGTTCTCTTCTCAGGAGAGGTCGTGTAGCCGGCTGCCCTGTTCGATGACGGCCTGGGCGAACTGCTTGAAGACCCGGTCCATGTAGGTGCTCTGCCGCGGCCACAGGCCCTCCAGGAACCCAATATGGCCGCCGTGACAGGTGATGAGCAGGGCCAGGTTGGGGTTCTGCTTCACCGCCTCCACTGGAATGGCTGCAAACAAAAAAGAGATTACTGCCCCTTTTTGCTTATATATTTTTTTAAAAGGCATTCTCAATCATAGTCTGGTTTTTTAAAATATATTTGCGAGCCCGGGGCCTCACCGTGCGACGGGGAGAAGACGTCGTCGGCGGCGTTCAGACACAGCATTGGCACCTGCACGGACTTCAGCCTGTGGACGGGACTGGCGTCGTGGTAGTAGTCGTCGTTGGTGGGGTAGCCGAACATGATGGAGGTGAACCGCTCGTCGAACTCTCGAATGGTCCTCGCCTGCGGTGGCGGTGGCGGTGGCGGCGGCGGCGGGAGGGGGACGGGGAGTGAGTTTTTGGCTGGTGTGTTTTTCATCAGATTAGCATTTATGGCCCAGTGTCACTGGGAATAATCCCCTACCTTCATGACATGATCGATGTCGTAACACTTTTCAAGCACTGGCCTGTGTCTGGAGGGGAGATTAAAATGAAAAAAAAAAAAAGCAAAAAAAAAAAAAAGCAAAAGCTGTCACCCGCAGCTGCTCCCATCTGAAAATGTCCCCAAAAAAACAAAAAACAAAACACAAAACACGCTGACGAAACCGTGACAACACAGCGAGCCATCAAACGCGACTTACGAAGCACATTTACCAGCGCGCCCGTGCACACGCACGTCTTTGGAGTATATTTTGGGGTCGATCTCTTGAACCAGAGTTTGGAAACATAATGAATACGTCGAACTCGGCTATCCAAAAAATGCTAAGCCCCCCACCACCCCTCCTGCCCTCTCCCAGTGCTAGCCGCGAGCTAGCGGCCGCGCTAATCCCGCGCTGGCCCCGGCTGACCTGTGCACGGAGGCTTGTAGGCAGCTGGTGAGGTAGGAGTTGAAGAGGAAGCGGTCCAGGGGTTTCTCCAGTGAGGCGGTGCACTCGAAGACGTCCCAGCCAGCTGAGAAGACCACCACCCCTTTCAGGCAGGTTTCCCGGCCTTTGCGCCCCAAGTAGTTCGCCAGCATCATCCTGAAACAGACAGGGATTGGAGAGAGAGGGGGGTGTTCCATTTCTGACCAATCCTTTGCTTCACAGGGATTAGCAGCGTGTGGTAAAAAAAACGAAAAAACATCTTTGCTACACTAAATGACTGCGACCTCGTTAAAGCGACGACCTGTTCAGTAAAGTTAACATGCTTGAAGCTAAAGCAGCAATATTCACGGTTTTCAGACTTCAAAATCTAAATTTTTTTTTTTTGTAATCTGTAAGAAATGCCAAATATTTTAAACACAAACTGCCTGCTGCACCCAGAGAAGGTCTCAAACCTGCTAGTTTGAGATCTTTTCTTTTTTTTAAACTAATGTTGGATGACCATGTCGGGTGACGTCTAGCCGGCGTTCTTAATACGCCTTTAAGTCACATTTAAGTCACTTTGTTAAGTGTTTGCGTCTGCCAGCGCGGAAATGTCGGGGCGGCTGGCGGCGACCGGCTCCTTTACCCGCCCATGGACACTCCAGCAGCCATGATGGGAGCAGCCTCGTTGGCCCTCTGGATGTGCTCGATAACAGTCTCCAGATCTTCTGTGTTGGCGGCGCAGTAGGTCCGTGGCGTCTGCGAGGGGGGGGGGTGACAATGCAGTGGAGCTTTTATCATCTTTGCCAACAATTATAAAAAAAAAATAAAACCATTTTTGTAGTTTTAAGCTAAAATTTAAAAGGAAAATGCATCCAAAATGGGACAGAAACAGAAATGTACAATAAAGTATGTTCTAATGTTGCAGTACCTTTAAAAAAAACAAAAACAGTCACACTTCCTCTTGATGTGCGTTAGCCAGAACCTGCGCCTATATAAAAGTCATTTTTTTTCATAATAAGACAAAAAGCAGTAAAAAAAATAATAATTTTAAGACGGAGAAAACTGGCGTGGTGCACAGAGACGAGTGCAACATCTCAGCACAAACATGCACGCATGAATCTGCTCTCAGCTCTGACGACTGAATGTGAAGCCAGGCAGCACAACGGAGGATAAGAGGGCCAGAAAAAGGCCGACCTATAGATTCTATATCTGTCGGGCCGGCTCTCGGCTCGCCGCGTCGCCCGTCCTCAGGCGAGGGCGCCTGCTCGCGCGTCAATGCAAGATGCCCCGACAGCGGGGTGGATATTTGATGGACAGACGCGACCCACGTTTTTTTTGGAGTCTCTGATTCGGGGCGGCTTTTATCTGCCGGTCGAAGCCGCTGCGATTGTGTGTGCTGGTGTCGGGAGTCTGATTTCTCTGGAGGAGATGCCGACGCTTCGAAAGCTTGGACTGCTCTGCCCCCCATCCCCCTCCCACCCCCATTCTTAACCCATCCTTCTTTCTGGCCACGACGGCGATGAAGCGCATGAATTCCTGCGGTGAAATATTGTCCGAACGGTGCTCCGGAGGGTGCGGTGACGGGCCGCTTCCATGGAGCCGGAGACGGCTTGTAGCGAGTCATCAACAACAGCTGGGACAGCTGCGGCAGATTTGCGGCCAAGACTGCTGCAGAAAAGCCGTCGACCCTTTTGATTCCTGAGAAATGTGTAGCTCTGAAATTCACAATATTTTTCAGTTTTTGTTTTTTTTTTAACCTCTGGCATTTTCCTACTGGCTTTGTGCCATTTGAGGTTATCCATCAGACGCATGCTGACTTAATTTCAATAAGTTTTTTTTGTTTTTTTTCTCCTAAGAGATAGTTACAGCGCAGCAGGTTACGCCGGCTGTGACCTGCTGCTGGGGTGAAGTCATAATAAAAATAATAAGAATAATAATGATAATCATAATCATTCATGTTGTTTGCATAACACGTTGCGTTTGTAGGCCAATCTCAAAGCGCTGCGCAGACCTCCGACCCGACGTCCATGTCACGGCTAAACCGAGTGCGCGACCTTCTGTTTCTGTAAAACTGAACAGGCCCGCTGCCGGCGACGAAAACCGGGCCATTCAAAAGGTGCCTTGACAAACGCCGTGATGTCACGCCCCTCGCAGGGGACGTCCAATTCAAGTGCTGCTCGTACAGATCATGTCGAAAGGAAAAAAAAACAAAACCGGCGTTATTCAGATGTTACAAGAATGGAAAAAGGGACAAATCCGGCTCCAAACTCGGAGGCACCTGTTTCGCAGGCCCCTTTTCTCGGGATGCCGTTGACTCTTCAACCCCTTCAAGGTCCTTCATTAAAATTCAAGCAGAAAGCCGGGCAAAGTGAGTTCTTGTTTTCCCTCCTCTGTCACGGCTCCCCTAATGGGCCTGCACCAAGTCTGGACTGCAAGTGCAGGGGATTGAGGGGGGGGGGTGTAACTTGCCGTTTTTAATAATACTCTATATGGGGGATGTTTAAAATAAGTGTGGGATTCCGAGACACATCCGAACAGATCGCAGAGCGACAAGGCGGCGACGTGTAATGTGATAGGCTCTTTACAAGGCCTTGAAATAGGCCAGTAGCACTGAGGACAGTGTTACGGAGGAGGAGGAGGAGGAGGAGGAGGCGGGAGGTCCTTCCCACAGTGGGTCATTCTAAAGTGCTGGCCTATTTAAACAATGGACAATATTCACACTAACTGGCAGCGGAGAAAACACTCACGGGAGCGTACAAATGCTAAACGATTTGCATAGAATATTTTCACAATTCCCAAGTGAAGCGAGGGAGACAATTCCGCTCCGACCTCCGCCGCCGCCGCCGCCGCTGGCCGCGCGCCAAGCTTACGGCAACTTTTTAACTAAGCAAACTCAGCTACGGGTGGAAAAGATCTGGGGGGGTAAAAAAAAAAAAAAAAAGAGAAAGCCGGTACGACTTAAAAAGGGACAGAGATCTTTTAAAAAAGCCCGGAATAAACTTAGGGGATGCGGCGTTTCTGTGGAAGGAAAATCACTAAAAGCAGTATGATTAGGAAATATGACGAACTGTGTTAGTTGAGTCTGATATCAGTTTTCAGGATTTAAAAAAAAAAAAAATTCCATGCCTGCGTATGAGATGAAATTGAATTGTGAGTTAAGTTGGGAACGTGAGCGGCTGCGTTAGCCTGCGGTGGTTGCGTTGCTTTATTTGCACGTTTGTGTTTTGGTTGTTTTGTTAGATATATGACGCTCTTTGTAAATCGCTTACTGTGACAAAGGGGCAGATTTAATAAGATTATTCTCCGTTCTGCTCCCTTTCATTCAGTGTATGGGAATTCTGTGGCATCTTAAATTGTAGTTTTTTCCTTTTTTCAACGAATGGAAATAAAATACAACCTACTAACTAACTTACTTTGCTTCCAGCATCACATTTACGTATTTTCTTTTTTCTCACACACACACACACACAGCTGACACCGAGAGGCATAACGCAACAAAAGCAGGGCACAGAGCAGCCAGTGTTTCACATCTACTCCAACCAAAAGGAACATTAGATCGGTTGTTGCCTGTAATAAAAACATCACTTGTGCTCCGGCTGGGGGTCTTTGTATGAGGAGATCCGGGCGTTACAGTTGTCCGCCCAGGAACGTGACTCCGCTCCAAAAACGTACAGACCCGGTGGGGAGGGGGGGGAGACGTCTAACGCGGCGGGCGCTATCGGCGCGCGGGGCCCATTCTGTTGGCTAAATATACCCCGGTGTAAAAGGACGGATTAAGCCAGGTGTCAGAACGGCACGTGCCCGGCGAGGTCATATTTCCGCGGGTCGGCGTTAAAATACGGTATCTGCCTGCAACTTAATCCCTGCTGTGCAATAACATTGTCTGTGCACCCGCCCGCCCGCGACACGTGTGCGGCGGAAGTGCTAAGCGTCGGCTCGGGCGGCGAAAAGGGCAACTGAGCCTCAGAGCGCTCAAATGGCATTTTCTTTTCATTCCGTGCATCCGTCTAGTCTTTTTTTTTTTTTTTTTGCATGCTGACACAAGAGAAGGCAACATGGAACGAGACATTTTTTTTTTTTTTTAAGATTCTTACCAGTAGCGTTTCACCGGAGACCCCTCTGTTGTTGAATACGACGCATCTGAAAACACACAAAGCGCGAGAGCGGAGGTTAGTATGGTCATCGGAATCCAGCTGGTGTGTCGGCGCAGACAGAACCAGCACCAGTGTGGCTTAGTTTGAAAGGGGGGGGATGGGGGGGGGAGGGGCAATGATTTAGACGCACGACTAAGACGGAGAGGAACAGGAATGCATGTTTTGATCCCGTAAGAAAGACTGTAAAGCAGCGCCGCTCGACTCGAATCACCAGTGCGACTGCAGGCGTCACAGCTCAGTGCCCCATCAACACAATTCCGAAAAACTGCTATCTAAAAAGGTAAAAAAAACAGCGCCTCGTTGCCGCTTTCGGTCTCCTCGCCCATCGCCGACACAACAACCGCAGCCAACTCAAGCGGGAGCTGACTGGTCGGTTGATCGGCTGAACAGGAGCAATGCAAAAAAAACAAACAAAAAATAAAAATATATATATGTTTTTCTCTCTCACAAGCCGAAGAAACATGAGCATTTCCTGCTCTCGGGGGGGAATCGTGACGGGCCATGCTCCGCAATTCTCTGTCATAAATAGTCAAAACAAATGAAACTGTTGGGTTTGTTGGTTTCTGGGTTTTCCTCGTGGAGTTTGCGTGTGTGTCCCGCGGCGGGACCTGCCACTTACCGAGGCCAGAATGCTTACGCACAAATGTTGGTTTGCTTGGACAAAAATAAATAAATGAATAAATAAATAAAAAATAAAGCTGAGCTGGGAGTGTGATGAGAGAGGCCTGGCTGAATGGAGGGAGAGAATGAGAGAGAGAGAGAGAGAGCACTGTGTTTGTACTGTAGAGCAAAGGCATCAGTGTCCTTTTCTCTCCCCACATCTCTCGCCAGTCATCTATTATCTGGCGGAGTCAGACCTGCTGCTTCTATCGGTGTAACTCGGCAGCAGGGTGGGGCTAGATAGGATGTTGGGGCTGGTGGGAGGCCAGTGGGGAGGGTGGAGGTGGGATAA
>CAAKHG010046034.1:7938-55417 GCA_901007715.1 Dactylopterus volitans
CCCGGAGTATCGGGTTCCCGCTCAGCCCCCTCAGGTTTCGTTCAGATCTGCATGGTAGAGTTTGCATGATTTAAAGACACACTAATGAGCCACAGTGGAAACGCAACCCGCTGTGTGGAGGTGAAAATGGTTCGTGCCAATCGTAATCCCAAATAACAAAAAAAAAAAAAAAAAAAGGAGCAACTCAGTCACAACTCCTGGGTCTTTCTGTCGTCTGCAAGGACGTTACTGACGTTACTGGCTGCCTGCAGTTACCACAATAAAAGCCTCCACGCAAATAAAACAACCTCAAAAAAAAAAAAACAGGCTGATATTGATGCGGCTGTAACTATAAATCCCCCCCGCCCCCCCTCTCCCCCACTGCCCCCCCAACCCGGGCTAACAGCACACGCGCACCAGCGCATACTGCAAACAGGTCGAGCTGAAGATTCCCTGGTCCGGGTTCAGAGACAGACAGGCAGCGAGGGCCCAAACTGATTAAGTCATTGATAGTAGATTGCAAGTACAGCATGTGAGACAGCTGCAGGAGAGGGTGTGTCCCTCGTCTAAAGCAGGGCTGGTTGCTCATAATCCCAGGCATATGCTGTCCCTCTCCGGCCTGATCGCTTTTATGGTCTCTGCCTGTCACACCACCGTCCAGTTGTGTTCCCACTATATATAGTTTCACAGTCAATCTCCACTCAACGCCGTGACTCAATAGTTTATTTTTCTTCTGATTCCAGCGCCGCATTTTTTTTCTTTTTCTTCTTCTTCTCTTTTTTGTCGCGGGCGGGTATAAATAGTTGACGCGTGAGCCGGCAAGTCAAACAGGTACCCCACTTTTTTTTTTTTTTTTAATTTTTCTTTGTTTTTGTTCTCAGCCGCCGCGTCCAAATCCGCAGGTTCTTATTCACAAATGGTTTTTTGAGGCCTTGTTGATTGCACCGCGGCAAGGTCAAACACTTTTTCTTTTTTTTGTTTTTCCTCCAGCTTTACATCGGCATGCTGCTTTTTTTGGATTTCTGATTCACCTTTTGACCTCTGTGCCCCCTCCAGCCACTTTCTCCGCGGCTCAAGAAGGAGAACTGTTTCGACCCCGCGTGGTTTGCGATCGCCGGTATCAATTAATCGCGCTATTTGTCGTGCCGTGCGCACGCGCGGGCCAAACTTTGTAATCCTTCTAAAGTCGCGATGCATTTGTCAGACAAGAATATACAACTAAGCTCCTCAACGTAATATAAAAGTTCCTTTCCTATAAACACACCCCTTTTTTTATATGCGATCACTTGAGCATAATAGCTGATCAGAAATTTAAAAAAAAAATTAAATCCCGCCTAAATTACACACAAAGCAAACCTTTTTTTTTTTTTTCTTTTGAAGGAAACCTTTGTTTGTACTGCCAGGGGTTGTTGTGTTCACAATAACCGGTGGCGTGATCATGATTTAGGCTTGTACCAAACGTCAACAGTCCATCTATAATCTGGGTCCGCAGATACAGGGAAACGTAAACAAACGCGTTTGATTTGACCCCAATTTGTGTTTTATGTCGTCCTTTTTAGCTTTTTTTTCGCTCAAAATGGAAGGGACGCAGCTTCATGGAACCGCTGGGGAGGGGGGGGGGGGGGGCTGTGGCTGAATGGTGTTTCTTCTAAATTGAGAGGAAACATAAAGGCGACAAATTGTGAAAACAAAGGCCGGGTTAACACCATTTCACATTGCTAAAGAAAACGTGGATAAAAAAATATGCTCAATTGTTGTGGATTAGATATGATAATAAAAGTGTTGTCTGGTGCCAGAGGAGGAGTTCTTTCTTTCTTTGTTTCTTTTTTTTTTTTTTTTTTTTTTTTTGAAGCTGGCGGGCACATTTGTTCTGCAGTCACTGACTCAGGCTTCTCCTGATCGGCTCATCGCTCCGTTCTTTTGTTCGAACCCCCCCGCGGCATTCGGGACAATTTTTAGCTCGCGTCCAGGCGGTTAGCGAGTATAAGATGACTGCATCAGCAGGCGGTTTCCTCTCCGCTCTGTTTTTCTCGGGGAGGTTAAAAGGTGTCGGCCGAGTGCCGCCAAACTCTGCCGGCCATGAGGCTGGCGTTCCCTCACTTCAGGATTCCCTGATGCTTTGGATTCTTTGGGTGTTCCATTGTAGGAAGCCTGTGAGGAAAATGAGCAATATTTCGTAAGAGCGCTGCGCCTGTGACTAAACATTCATCATTCATGACTAACAGGGCTTTGAGTGAATTAACAAGGAAAAATTGAAGTGATATTGATATGCCACCTGCGCCTGAATAGCCACTCGCACCGCGGCCTGATTCTTGTCTTATTCTTACGTCAGTTTCAGTGAATCCCAAATTCGGGTGTATCTGTGGAAGCCTGTGACTAACAGGTCAACAGTAATTATAACAGAAATGAAATTACAGCTAAATAAAAGAAAAGACGGGCTGCGTAAAAACCTGTAAACCGCATGTTGAGCTTTGACATGGGGACCCAGAAAAGTTCCTAGAAATGTTATCTACCATGACATAATGTGCAAACAGTAGAAATGGCGTATTACGATGGAGGGATGGTGAAATACATCGCCGGCTTAAAAGTTGTTAAGCTGAATTTACACCGGCTAAAATAGAAAATATTTTTGAAAGGCGGCGAGGGATAATGAGTGAGAGCCGCAGCTTGAAAGTAAGGCACAAACTCATAAACACAGTGCAGTATATGTTGCTTAAACAAGCTAAAAGTGTAAAAAAAAATCTGGGCTAAATTAATTCAGTATAATTAGATAGCTTAAAAATAGGTGTTGATCATTTATTTCACATTGGCTAAAGGCGGACACGGATCAAACTGATGCGTAGATTGTGATATAGCAAAGATTAAAGTTGCAAAATCTAAATAGTATTCAAAAAGGAATGTACAGGTCATATAGTTGGATGTATCTTAATAGTTTAGGTATCCTAAAGAAGTTGAACAGTTGAGGGTTAAAAAGTCGAAAGTTACGGACAAGCGATGCATATAAATGAAGTCAGTGTAGCTCAAATATGCAGCTTAAAGTAAGCCAATGGGAAATAAGCATCAGTGAGGCTTCTGCGTCCGATAGGGCAGCTGCTCCCGTATGTCTGACAGATGAGCTTAAGAGGAAGGGATTTATTCATTTTCTATTTTCTATCACTCATCATAAAAGTGGATCAATACGACGACAGAAGTGCAAGGCTGAGCGAAGCAGCTCGCAAGATAAATGCGGACCATTGTCTCCCTCTTTTTTTTTTGTTTTGTTTTTTTCTATTTTTTCTTTTTTTTCTTTTTTCTTTTTGTCCGTGGATCCTCGGATCTGTCGGAGCACCTGTCTCCACTTCCTTGTTCTGATGACTCCTGTTTGGCCCATCCATGAAAGATTGGCTGGGAACATCCTCTATCCAAGAGGAAACCGTGCTCTGTGAAATTCACACCACATGCACCATTTTGGGATCACCGGTAGGACTTCCTAAAGAAATAAAAATACATAAAATATATATATATATGTATATATATAGGCTAAATAAAGGGGGGAGAGGGCAGAGTGTCACGACCCAGGTCAGCTGCCTTTGTTGCTTCATTGTCTTCGCCAGCATGTGTGTGTGTGTGTGCGTGCGCCTCTGCCGCATGCCTCTTTTAATTCGACGCAATGAGATTATTTATTTTTCTGTTTATCATAACCGGCAGGCAGTTATGTTCCGGTACATTTGAGATGAATCAGAATGGGTTTGTCCACAAGGTTTGGCCATACGCGGGTCAGGATGTTTGATAGCGACTTCATCGACCCAAAACGTGTCTGATAAATGTACATTCAATGATATAATAAGCATTGATGCATTTTTGATCGCCCTTTTCATGCGCATCCATTGTCCTCAATAGGAAACACAAAACATCCCATAAATTTCACTCAACAACTTTTCAAACTCTTCAAATTTCTGCAGGTTTCGTTTGGATTTCGGGGGATTCGACACTGAAACGCCGAAACCCCGCGCGGCCCTTTCTGAATAAGATAATAAACATCTGTTTGACTTAAAAACACAGCAAAACAATGTCTAGACACTGTTTGGTATTTTCCTTTAGTCTGAGAGCTGTCTCTTACACAGGAAGAGTGTTTGTGCTCGTGTTTTTGGATTATGAACCTAAAACAAATATCAAACACATTTCCACTGAAACAGCAAACACTCCACTTCCAGTTCCCCAAAAGCTGACGGTTGTGTTCCTCCCTCGGACGTGTCAAACCCCGTCTGCCCTCTGCTCGCCTGGTCGGCGTTTTTTTTTTTTTTTAAGAGTCGGCGTCTCTTAACAAATGCAAAGGGAAAATTCTAAACTTAAAACTTAGAACACTTAGAATCCTGATCCTTCATTTTGCTCCTCATGTGAAAGCTGTCGGAGCTGTGAGGCTTCTCCCAGTCTGTGGAAAAGCCACTCGCACTACCCCTTATCCCCACTAGGGGTCAGCTGTGCACAGGAATACAGGAAGCCCACGTCAAATTAAACTTCTGCCAGGTGAGAGTCCCAGCAACAACTTTCATAATAAACCCGACACATTTGGGTCCCATGTCATGGTGTCCTAATATTTATAAATCTGAAATGCGTAAATAAATGTTTCCATTCAACTGCATTTATTGCTGAGTAATAATCTATTATAATATAACGGTGTCATATTCATGTGAAGATCTAATGTAATAGCGGACAACTTTGACCTTGAAAATCAATTTCAAGTTTCAAGTAATTATTGCATAATCAAACATGGGATACATACCCTCGCTGGGATTTAATAATTCAATGCCGGCGGGGATGAAATACGGGCCGCTGTCGCCACTTCTGCAACAAAAGACTTAATTGCCCTTCAAATAAAATGTCGTTAAATGTATTTACAATTGCATTTACTAATTAGAGTCCCTGGCATAAAGAGGAAGTGAGGGAAGTCGAGTGCACGTGAGCCTGCTGTCAGCCCCATATGCATCCAGGTGAGGTGACGTGGCCCAGTAATCCCGCACACACACACACGTCCCGCTGCGGTCACGCACACACTGGTATTTAAGGCTCAGGCCCTGCTGTTATTATTATCGCACATTACTCATGTCATAAGATCTGGCTTGAACGCATCGTTATGGCACACACCATAACCATACGCTGTTATATTTATCTCATTTACCATCATCGAGTCTATAATTATAAAAAAAAAAAAAAAAAAAAGGTTGGCTGAAATGTAAATACTGTCTTATGATATAAACGCGTCACCGCTACGCACAACCTGACAACACCGAGATCTCAAATACTGACGTACAAATAATACCTAGCAAGTACTTCATTTCTGGAATAATGCTTTAGCGGTAAAATTGTTTCTGTTTGTAATTTTGTTTTCGGTCTACGAGCCTCTTAAAGTAACTGGGGGAACTTTTCCATTCAAGACTGTGTTTTATAACATTATCAAACTGTTATGGCGTCATCTTGTGTGCGCGCTCAGATGTTAACACACACACCCAATAAGTATTTGCAGGTAACTCACGTTGCCATTATCCTCCCTCACAGACTGTAATGCCGTCTATTGTTGACTCCTGCGGAGTGACATGTTGCGGCACCCTCATTATCTCCTCAGAAATACGCGGTAATGAGTGTGATGTGTGTGTTTGTGTGTGTGCGTGTGGGGGGGGGGGGCATCCCCGTCTGCTTCTGATTATTATTTGATGGCACACTGTGCAGAATATTCGAAGGCCTGGTCTGACCGGGATCTGTCTCCACGTCAATAAATGATATCGCGCCATATTTAGCCCTGCTAACGATTCAGCCCGCCTGGAAATGATAGAAAACTGGAGTAAATTCGTTCGGGCATCAAAACGTATAACCACATTTTTTCCTCTTAGCAAAAAATTTGCGTGGATGCAAATTCGAATATTTCGCAGTTCGAGCATTTCCAAACAGGACATGGCCGAGCGGCGAGGGCACCGCTGGGAGACTGAGACTGAACCGTCTGAAAACCCGTCGGCTCGGTGTCGGCCGCTCCCCCCCGATAAACGATACACGTGTACGGCGAAGCCCGGTCAAAATCCAGCCAAAGATTTCAACCTTTTTTTTTTTTTTTTTTTTGAGAGGGCAAATACTTAAAAGGGAATTGCCCGGTGTGTGAGGTGAGCATCTTTGATCACAATGAAGAAACAGACATTTCTATATCGAAAAAATGACCACGGATGTAGCTAAACGCCCCCCCTCTGATCTTCCTCCAGCCCAGCGCCTCATCTTTTCCTTACTAACCCATTGGCAGCCTCCCTTTGTGATATCACTTGAATGGTACATGGAAAAGGAGCCTCTCGCCCATGCAGGAACCCCCTCGCGGTAGCCGCATCCATACAATGAACGCCATCGCCACTGAAACTGATGGGGGAAGTAACCTGCTTGTGAACCCGCCGCGTCAGGAACACGGATCTTTAACAGCCCGCAGAGACGAGTCGAACAGTGGGCGACTCAGACGCGCCACATCCTTTTGTTGTCGGGCGGAGGGAATGTCAAGGCCGAGTCAGTGAGTCTTTATCTCGGTTTGTGTGTGTGTGTGTGTGTGTGTGTGTGTGTCGGTCAGTGTATGAAAGAGAGAGAGAGAGAGAGAGAGGAGAATCGGCGACTACGTGCACATTCCTATGTACAGTACATAGCCGCTGCTGTCTCACTGCAGGCACTCCTACATGTGCCGCATTCGGGGTCTGGAAAGTCCATCAGGATGCCAGCGTCTCACACGCGGAGGCCGCCTGTCTCGCCCTCTCCGCTCCGCTCAGCCCTGGCCGGTCGGCGACTGACCCTTAATCAGGGGGGGGAAGGTTGTCTGATGCGAGCGCAGACGGATAAATCACTCCTCACCCCGGCCTGCTATCTGGGTTGCTCATAGCCAGGTTGTCCCGTCAGCAGACTGGCCCTCTGCCCAGAACGCTCCAAAGCTAACAGCCATGTGGCGTTGGCCCCTCCGGCGCGCAGGACCCCACCGCCCCTCTGGAAAATAACACTCCGCATTCTGCGCATATTGATATTCGCGCTGATGTATATCCTCGCAAATCTGCGGACGGCCAAAAGACGCTGGCCGGCTGGGCCTCGCAGCACTGGCCACTGGAGGGTTTTTTTTTTTTTTTTCCTCCGCGTGTATTGGTGCTGTGTTCTCTGCTTTGTTCTCATGCGTCTGCACCGAAAAACACTGCAGGTTCCTCCTCCCGCCGAGTCTCATGTAAAGATAACTTGCTTTTACACCTAATAAGTATTTTTTAAGTATTTTTACAATAAGTTTTTTTTTAAGTTTTTTTTTCCATGTGATTGAACGAAATTCTACCAGAAGATGCAACGATGTTTCTGAGCTACAATATTACAGGGAAAAAAAAAAAAAAAAAAAAAAGTCCAAAAAAATACTCAAATCTGATTATTAGTTGCAAACACAAAATCTAAAAAAATTCTTAGAATGGCAAATTCAGAGAAAAAAATAATAATAATAAAATAATTATATATATATATATATATATATATATATATATATATATTATTTCAGTGCAGTTGAAGTGTTTAACATGACAGTACTCAAATCACGTTCTAGTTCATGTTCTAGTTCTAGTTCTTGTCAGTCATCTCAGTCAAGACTGAACAGGTTAGCACTGATTTATCTATTTATGATTTTTTTTTTGGATGCAATTTTTTTTTTTTGAGATTTACAAAAAAAAAAAAAAAGGGAAAAAAAGATGGACTTTTACTCTGAGTAGCACAGCTGATACGTTGAGCTGGCTGCTTCTCGCCCGTGTCGGTGTCGAGGAGTAATTAGGGTTGTCATGCTCCTTTGTGTCGTTGTTTGAACGCGCATGTTCACGCGCGCGGCCTGCGGAGGCCACGAGCGCCCGCCGCCTAAATTAACTCCTTAACTCGGCCAGTGTTCACTGTCAACAGGAAACGTCACGTCACTCCCCAGTCGGTCATACAGGAGATGACTCAGGGGTGCGGCGTCGTCACCGTAAGCCGGACGGCTCATTTATTCATAATGAGGAAGTGATGCGACGTCTCGCAAGCTACTAAAATGAGGCGCGCTCGGGTAACGCCGCTTAAAAACAGAATCAGAAATACTTTATTCATCCCGGAGGTCATTATTTGGCCACAGTTGCTCCATGCCAGTATAAATATAAAGATTTAATGAGGAGGTACTAAAATAAAACAAAGAGTATTACAAGATATTACAAAAAACAAAGAAATAGACCCAATATCAAGAATATTTAAACAATGAGATATATGAACAAATCAAAAGAAACTATTGTATGGAGAAATGAATGTTAAGTACCTCTTTAAAACAGATAAACATTATCAATATGATAATAGAAATTATGTTGCCTCCACCAGACACTTTATTCCCACCGGTGCTGTTGATTTTGTTAAGAATACAGAGTTATTGTGGCTTTAGAGTGAAATTAGAAGGTATCAAGTGGCTTTCAAGCACATGCTTCAAAATCACTTTCCACCGTTGGAACAATAAACACGTCATTGCGTGTGAAACTGGTCATCGAACAACCGAACAAGATGCTGAATAAAGAAGAAAAGATAAATGTAAATTTTTTTGTTTGTTGTTGTTTTAAAGCGACATCAACACCACCCCACCAAACCGCAGGGGAAAAAAAAAAATTAAGTGTGTTTAGTTAGAATGCCGCCTAATTGAATAATGGTCATATCAGTGTGAGAGTGGGAGTGTGGAGTGATTTACCGCGCCGAGGAGTGTGCTTATCTCCCGCTCCGTCCCATGCAGGAAACACTGGGATGTCACCAGGCAGATTAAAAGCTTGGCACAGCTGATGCACAATTCTCAAAATGGATTGGGTGGGGATCTCTGACTGCTGCGCGAGGGCTTTCGGAGGGGAAGGTGGAGTGGGCCGGGAGAGGGGCGGGGGCGCGGGGGGGGGGCGTGACCTTATAAGTCCTGTTTGGCAGGGATTCATTCAAAACCTGGGAATTCCACTGGAAGTCAAGATGTGATAAAAGAAAGGAATTTTGAGTAGTAAGCATATTTTTAGCCCGGCGTCTGCCAGGCCACGTTTCTCGCTCGCATTTTAACTTCTCCCAAAGGAAAAATGGAATTTGTCGAAAAAAAGAAAAAAAAAATCATCGCACAAAAATACATCTTTCTTAAAAGAATAATTCTAAGAACATCTTAATGGGATTATATCAGACCCAGCTGCCCGGTTTTTAATTGAAGTGAATGTTTACAAATGCAGTGCAGCTGTATCGCTCATAATTGAATTCCTGGCAGCTGCAATGCTCGGAATTTTAACCGGTTCTCACAAGGCCCACAAGAGGAGCCGGCCATTTTATTTTAAAAAAACCAGAGCCGCGGACGCCAAACGTGGCCTGACATCAGAGCAAAGCGATGCTATTCTCCGCGCAGCCACCGATGTATTTCTGCCTCGCCGACCGAGGTGGCCGAGCCGCTCCGCTTCCCGAATTGAGGCGAGATGTGCCGACTAAAGAGAGGTGTGTGGTGGGAACGCCGGCGGACAGATCTGGAGGAGCAGCTGCGCGGAGGACGCGGGGCCAAATATAGAAAAGGGGACGAGGGCCAATACATATCACACATTTTTTCCCATTAACAGCATAGGTTTGAATCTAACTTGGCGCCAATTAGCTGCAGTATAGGCGGTAAAAATAGAGCGCGGCGGTGGCAGCGGCGGCGGCGGCGCAGCCCGGAACGCACAGACAGATATCTCCACCGTGGCGGCGTGCGATTTCTCGCGTAATCGCGCGCAGGGGGAAAAACAACGGCGCTCATGTCGCCAGCTGGCCGGCTGCAGCTCTGTGACATGGAAGGTTATGCGACACATGGAGCTCCTGACAGTTGCCGCCTCTTACCTGTCACGCTACTTCGAGAGCGTCGGCTATTCTCGGCGCGATTCGGGTGCGCTTGGCGGGATCGGCGCCGCTCCACCGGCGTGACCGGCGGCTTTCACCCCCCCACCACCACCACCACCCCGGGTTCAACCTCTGTCTTATCTCTGCAGCGGAGGGCTGGAATGGGGGGCATGCAGGCTTCGGGCCTACCTGTTTACTCTGAGGGCTTCCTCCATTGTCCCCCCTCCCTCCCCCGGCTTCCTTTAAAGGATTTTTCACATTTTTGCGCTCCTTGTTGTTTTGGGAACAGGTCACGGGCTAGACACACGGAGGCCTCCCGCGGCATTCCTGAATCTCCGTCTGGCCGGACTCAGCAGGAATTCTTTCCTATAGCACACATTGTCTCTTTCACACACGCGCGCGCGCACACACACGCGCGTGCACGCGCGCGCGCACACCTGGCATATTTTTACCGCAGCGCATCGCGCGGCGTCATCGCTTTATCCTCTATTACCGAGATGCAACCCGAGAACTTTTGAGTATTCCTCTGATTCCCCCCGACTTGAGTCGCCGGTTTACTGTGGAATGAAGTCATCCCTTGTTGACTAATCCGCGTTACGACAGAAATAGACTCCAGTTCTTCGGTTTGGTTACGCAACATGTGATAGTTCAATGGTTAAACATAAACATGACCAGCTAATACCCGCCCAGTAATACCATTCAGCCTAATCTACTCCACTACCCCTCTAAATTTAATTGTCTCTCTAGAGTACACGCCATCTAAACGATCGTATTTTTGGACCGGCTATAAAAGTATCTGCTCGAATTTGCTATTAATGGGAGGTTTGTATAATTTTATAATTTTTTTTTTGAAATTTTAAACCAACAGGCCATGTTTATTTTCATTCCTGCTGGAAGACATTTATTTATAATAATTCTGATTTATAATCCTGACTTAGAATTTTGATTTAGACGAAGAGGAGGCGACCTCCTCCTCCCATTGAAAACAAGCGCTCCTTTATAAAGGGTCCTGCAATTGAAGAGCCCCTTAATCCTTATTATCTAAAAGTCCTCAATGAGATTACAACCAGGCACGAAAATTACAACCCGATGGCAATTTACCATCTGCTGTGAGGTTGGTGAGGCAGGTGCACTGTTGCTCTAATTTAAATCTCAATGATATATTTTTTTAAAAAAAATAGCATATGTAAAGCAGCAGGTCAAAGCTTGTGGATATTTGTGGGGTAGTTTATCCCACATTCGTTTTTTTGTTGGTTTTTTTTCCAGTTGTGTCTACCTGTGAGATCAATATTATCTCTCTTTGATCATTTTCAACATTTTCTGGAAATCCTCGTTTCAAAAAATTGTTTTGGTGCATTAAAAAAAAAAAAAAAAATGCCAACGCGTTTCTACGATGGAATAAAAGTCACAATAAATCTTCGGCCAGGGCTATCGGGGCTCCACATGCATCTGTGTGACACACCTTTGTGAGGAGGATTTCCAAGCACTACACTTGCAATGGAGATTAACTCTGAGCAAAGATTAAGCAAATTAACCATGATGGCGTCTCCAGAAATAAACTGTTGCTGTGTAGTTACTCCAGCAGAGAGTCATGAGGTAGAGCGCGGAGTATCATTTCAGGGATCTTTTCATAACGGTCGCGGATGCCATGATGCCGATATAGGTGAGCTCATTTTGAAATTCTAATTCTAATTGCATTAGAATTTAAATTGAATTCATTTCTTTGTTCTGTGGATTTAATTCGACTTGTTTCCTGCATTCAGGTGTGACAGGGGATCAGGCAGAGCCATATGGCCGTAAAATTGCCAAGGCAGTTTTGTTTTGTTACTAACAATTACACGATAGTTTGTCCTGAATTTGAACTCAATTCCTGCGTTGGTCTTCCGACAAAAATAACTAAACTAAAAATGACGACTACTAAATACTATTATTAAGACTTATTAATAACAGTAATACGTTTAAAGAACGTAGTCTGTTTTATTTTATTTTATTTTTTTTAATAAAATCGGTTTTGATAGGAAAAATGCAGTAATTTATCACCTATCTAATCAGGAATAGGGACAAAATAAAGATTAAAGGTTTTAAATGCTTGAGATATGAGTTCCGTTTGTGAGAGGAAAATATGTTTTTAGACCAACCCTGACCTACTATAATTTTTGAATAGTGAATATATGAAATTCATAACAATGACATGGAAAATTAATACCTACCTTGGTATTTAAGCTGAGAGAAAGACAGGATATCGGTAACAAATGAAAAATCCTGCCAAACATTTATGTATTGCTTGTTTTCGCGTGGCTATACGAGCGTAATCAAATAACCGAATTGCCATTCGCGTGGCAGCTTTCCCAGATGCCAGCTCGTGTTACTGGATGACCACAGTTGCGCGAAGTAAACAACATATGTTTGCAAGACGTCACTCAGCTGTTTGCACACAATAAATTGCTTAAGTTATCTTGAGCATGCTGTGATGTTGTGTTTGCTGACCCAGATGAAGAATCTGTGAAGAGCAGCTGTCAGTGTGGACGGTTTCATCATCAGCGACACCAAACCTTCTCTTAATCTTCCCATAAGCACTGTATTTGCTGTATTACTGTGAAATGTGAGTAGCTAAAGCAAAAGCCAGTTCTGGACAAAACAAATGGAGCTTTCTAATAAGGACTTTTGACTGAAACATATCTAGAAAAACTTTTAAAAAAGACAAAAAAAAAAAGGCAAAAGAGACAGTGCCTCCATGTTAGATGTCTAATTGTTCGGTTCGGGGTTTCTCCTTTTTGCAGCCAATCAACGATAATGAACGAGACGGGGATTCGCAGGATCCCCCCTGACCAGTCAACGGGGAGCCTGCACACCTCCGGCACCCCCCGCCACCCAAACATCGCCAACCCCATCATCTCCAAGCGGGTATGCTTCTACAAAAGTGGAGATCCGCAGTTCAGCGGTCTGCGGATGGTCATCAACAACCGCACTTTCAAAACGTTTGACGCGCTCCTGGACAGCCTGTCTAAAAAGGTGCCCCTGCCATTCGGGGTGAGGAACATCACCACCCCTCGTGGGGTTCATGCCGTCTACACGCTGGATGAACTGGAGGACGGTAGATCCTACATCTGCTCCGACAGCCGCAAGGTAAAACCAATCAACCTGGCGGCGGCCAGGAAGAGGCCGCCGCCCTGGTACCACGCGAGGCCCGTCAGCTCGCGCCGCCGGACCGTGCAGCAGGCCCGGGTTTTCCCCGGCTGGAGGAACCGCAGGCAGGAGCCCGGGGCTGTTCGTACGCCGAAGAAGCTGCTGGTTTTTCGCAATGGAGACCCCTCAGTCCGACAAACTGTGGTGCTTGAAAAGAGGACTACAACCAGCTTCGAATCTATCCTGGAATATATCTCGGAGCTGCTGCAGTTCCCTGTGGTGAAACTGCACACACCTGACGGCAGACGTGTAAGTGCTTGCCTGAATTAACACACACTCCTCGATGTGGAAATGACACAGTTGAGAGCAAATACTAAAAACACCATGACATGGCCATTGAAGCTCCTCTCCTCCCTCCAAGAAATAAACTCTAATTCTATTGAACAGATTCTTTGACTGATGGTGGATGGCTGGAACACACAGGTGTATCTTTGTCTTGCAAAATATGATCATCTTACTTTTTAAATGTTAAAAACATTATTAACTTTATTTCATATTTTTAGACGCAATTTTAGTAATTTATAAAAAACAAGATCCATTGGGAATTGGTGGACATTACTGACAGTAAATATGTACAAAACCCATGCAAGTTTCTGGATTTGTCGACCACATTATTGACCCATAAAGGACTTACTTAGATCTGGACTGTAAATGGCTGTCACATGAGGAGAGAAAGTGTTAAGCAGCTTTGGCAACTCACCCTAATACCCACAAGAGCATTCTGGGATACTGGCCTGTGAGGCCAAGGTGGGTCGTGGATTTGTAGTAAATTGAGAGCCTCCTGGAATCTCAAGGTGCAAATTAATTAAGTATTCCATTAAGTTTGTATTTGACTTCCACCCAGGAGCTCGCGCAGTAATTCTTAGTTACCGTACATCCCCCCCCAGAGGATAATATGCGACACATTTCTTGAAGCTTCTGTTGGTTACCGCTCTGATGTTGTTGTGTCTGCTGCCCAATCAGTTTCCCAAAATAGGTGGCTGAGCACATAGTGACTGAGCGGCACATGTGGAGCGTGATTTGTTGGCCTCACATCGGCGCGCCGGCCGACTACCAATATACATATATAATGTCCCCTCTCGTGTCTTCAAGTCTCAATGTACAAACGTTCGGTGCGATAAGGTGTGAGGAGAAAAATGCGGATGGTGCAGATTGGTGGTCCAAGACAAGTAAATAGCTTGTTTGGATTTATTTTGTCGTTGCTTACGCGACCGCCGTGACCACCCGGGAGCCGGCGCTGCAAATAATCTCGCATTTGTCTGCGAGCAGATATCTGCGATCGTCGTTTGACTGCCATGAGTTTTTGCCTTCTGTAAAAGGAGGAAGATGCTCGCGGTGGCAGAAAAAGTAGAGGTGTGTGAGTGTGGGTGGTGCGGGGGGAATGTGGGAGGGATTCTACATTCTCAATTTAACTGTGAGTGAGCTCAACTGTGAACTTAAAATCCCGCCATGTTTGAGTTTGAGCAATGAACTCCCTTGCCCATCACTCGTCTCTCTCTCCTGCAGGTGGACGGTCTCCCGGGCTTGATACTGTCGTCTGGAGCTGTGGTGGCGGCGGGCAGGGAGCCTTTCAGGCCCGCAAACTACAATGCACAGAAATCCCCAGCCCAGGCAAGGCTGGCCACCAACCGAACGGGTGTCAGACGAAAAAAGGCTTTCAACCGTAAGTTTACGCGAGAATCCGGGTTTTTGACGCATCTACATCTGCAAATACATGTTTCAGCCCTTTGTGGATCAGACAGATATAGTGCATGTGCAGTAATCTACCTGCTCACATGGGATAAAGATTGACAAAGTGCTGAGGCAATGATATAATGTGTAATACCGTAGATGACCCACATACACAGGTCCATGAGGCTGACAGCTACTGGTCCTCATAAGCTGTATCCTTCTAACTCTTCTTGTTTCTCTTTCTTTTCCCTTCATGCTTCCTGGGTGTTCTTTTCAACTGACGACCTGCCCTCTTCAATCGTTGACTGGAACCTTCTACATGTTTTTTGTTTTTTTTTACCTGCATGGCTCTTTTTGGTTGACTTGAAAAGGTAAAAAGAAGTCACTGTCACAGTCAAGGCATTTCTCACCCTCATCAGAGAGGTACATTGTGAACCGGATCCACAACTCCATTGCGGAAAGTTCATGTGATCTACCCAGCAACCGCACCAACTCCAGCGAGCTGGAGTCTGGCCACATGCTGGAGTCAGTCGCGGAGATGGACGATGACGCCTGTCTCGTCAGCGGAGCTGAGGGGCAAGACTGTGTGGTTCCCACCGAGGACGATATCGAAAAATCCTTTCGGGTGAACCAGGATGGCAGCATGACAGTGGAGATGAGGGTGAGGCTGACAATCAAGGAAGAGGAAACCCTCCACTGGACCACCACCCTCTCACGCTCCAGTGTCGCCAGCCAGCTTAACATGGCCTCTCTAACAGATCCTGACCAAGGGCAACAGATCTGCCCGCCTAACTCAAACCCGCTGGATTTACAAAACTCAGCTGCCTCCGCCGACAGCATCAACAAGGACAACACAAGGGACGACAACGATGAGGATCCCCCGGCGCTGAGCAATGGTGCGTTCAGTGAAAGTAGCACTGACGAGGACAGTTTCAAAATGCCCACGGATGTGGTGTCCCCCAGGAGAGCTCCAACCCCGGGACACCAGCAAATTAGAAAAAAACAAGCCTCTATGGAGAGCATCACGTCAGTGACAGCGGATGGGATTCAAGAGGTTGGCGCCTACTCATACAGAGAACAGTCAGAAAATGGAGCCGTGACACAGCAGTACTGCATGGTCAAGCAGAGCAGCACCAAACCGGTGCCCAAACCCAGAAGATTTGGCTCCGTGGATACGAACACTGCAAACAACAGAAATGTGTCGTCCTTCAAATCAGCTGGCACGACCGAAACCCTGCAGGTTGAATCCAGCGGGGAGGAGGTCGCTGAAACCGTCTTGCACATATATGAGCAGCAGACTTGTCAAGATAATTTCCTTGCAAACATCTGTGGACAGGGAATGCCTTTTTATCGGCCAGCTACTTCAGAAACAGGGCAGCACTCCTCCGGTAATGAATTTGAATCTGAGAACTGGAGACCCTCAACAGCCTCTGAATCCATCAGCATCTGGAGGGGGGAGAACATGTCAGCAACATCTGATTTTACGTTGCCTTCCCTTAAGACTGGTGCAATCCAAGCAAGAGAGGGGCGCCAGCAGTTCCCCAAGGCAATTCTTAAAGGCAAAGATAAGCCACAAGAAAGACAGGTAACTAAAGATAAGACGATACCCACAAAACCCAGTGTGATCAACAAGCGCTTCAGCGGGCTTATGTCACCAGGAAAAAGTCAGAGCGCAAATTCTGGAACAGCAACCAAAAAAAGGAGGAAAGTGAAAACTTTCTCCAGCGCCGGATTCATTAAGAGAATTTATGGGAATAAATCAAAATCAGGAAAAAGTATGATGAAGCTTAAAAAGAGGGCAACGCAATACGGGAAACAGGGTGCTACGACAAAGAGCTCCGAGTCGTCGGATGACACGACAAAACATTTTCTCAAAGATGCGAATATACCATCCTCACTGAAAGTAAATGTGAGTGAGGCAGTTTCTCTTGAAACGAGCAGTTTGGAAGTTTCTCCCAGCGAAGGAAGGCAGCCGAGGGGAATACTGACACGGCAGACATCAGTGCATCGAGAGAAAAAGAAGGAAAACGAGTCCTATGATGTCAGCGAAAGCATGTCGCTGCCTGCTTTTAACTCATCGAGTTCTTTTGCTAATAAATATGTGCAAAACTGGCTGGAGAAAGCACACATTAACCCCGCCGCTCTCACAGAAGGCATAAACTCGGAGGCACATGTTCAGGCAGCAACGGAAAATGGGGAGTCGGAGTATAATCGTCAGTTAGTCACCGCCGCAGAAGATGCGCGGTGTGTGGAGGAGAGCTTAGAAATGCAAACACGTCAGGCGTTCAAGAGTGACCCGCGGGCTGACAATGAGCCGGCAAATTCTGTCAAACGGAGAATCACGTCCTTTGAAAACAAATCCGGTTCGTCCCGGGCGGCATCGACAGACACTCAGCAAGCCGTTCAAAGCCACACCCCGGCAACAAATGCAGGAAGCTCCAGTCAAGTGGAAAATAAATCAAGACCAATCAAAATTTCAATCCAAAAGGCAACAATATCCGAAAGTCTTTCAATGGAGCTGCCGCTGCCCCCGCCGCCACCGGCTGAAAGTCCCGAGGAATCACCAATGCGGTCGTGTGCTGAACACCACATGATGGATGTACCGTCAGGAGCCAGTAGCCCCTCATACAGGGATTCATCAGTGAGCAGTCACATGTCACCGAATTATCCCTCATCTGTCAGTCCCACATCCGACAAAGCTGCGTCACCCGCTGACCACAAAAAAGACATGACAACACCGGCTCAGCCCGATATTCCTCTCAACCCAAGTGAAGCGCGATTACCAAGATCTCAATCTATCAAAAGGGCCCAACTAGTCAGTAATGTATCTTTTGAAAGGAAAATGTCTCTCAGAAAGGCTTGTCTGGATAATTACACATTGTGCAGTGATGCCCCCTCGGAAATGACTGCATCGCCTGCTCCCGTCACCGCAGCGAGAGACGTGCTGCCAAATAGCGTAGACCCAACGGCTGCACAGCCGCCAAGCGACAGCCAAGCAGAGGAGAAACGGCGGTCAGTCTTATACGTGCGGAACAGTCCGTCCGTCTGCACCGACGCATCCCCGACCAGTTTAACGTCGGAAGAGAGAGTGTCACCAGACAGCATTTCATCGAGTGAGGCTCCAACATCTCCAGTTGAGCTTCCATTGAAAGGGACAAAAGCGCTTAAGACACCGTCATCGACTCGAAAAGATGCATCGTCACCGGAAACTTTGGTGAGAAAAGCAAAACCAATAAGCAGCCCGTTCTCAGAGAGAAAACCCCAAACAAAGAAATCCTCCTCTGAGCTTCCCAATAAATCTCCGCAGTTATCCTCATTACATCGCCCTCTCGATAAAATCACGTCACCGAGTACTGGGAAACATGGGACACCGAATGTCAGCCCTTCGCTGGAGAGAAAACAGGTTCCTTATAAATCCAAACTGCAAAGGAGACCTTCTCCATACTCTCAGTCTCTGGACATGGCATCGCCTCCTGTCACGCACAGGTCGAATAGGAAGCTGCTCTCCAGGAACCTCTCCTCAGACGGCGCATCAGAGCCTTCAAATAAGACGCCAAGAAAAACGCCACCCCTCAGGAAGCCTTCCCAAGCAGGACAGTCAATAAAATCAGCAGCGGAGCTGGACCAACCGTTGACGTACAACATTCTCACATCTCTGGATGCTAAACAGACTGACGGAGTTAGGGAGACAGATGACAGCAGAAGGGTGGAACAAGAGGAAACCGCGACAGGTGCACAAACAATGCCGTTAAACATTGAAAACCAGCCAAATATGAAACCTGTGCTTGAGAAGATTTGCTACTCCATCAAGTCAATTCGACAAATCACGCAAAACAAGCGGCCGTCGTGCCTGGAAAAGTCCAACAGCCTGCCTGACTTCTCCTCCCATGTGGCTTCGACGTTCGGCTCGTCATCTAAAGCTCTCCTCGCTTTCTTGTCCGTCATGACCCTGAAGGAAGGCGTGACGAATATGAATATGGATGAACTGAATGCAAACAACGTCAGCTGCGCTGAGGCTTTAAAAATGATCGATTGCCTGAGAGAAATCGCGAGTATCGAAGATTCCCACAGGTTGAAAAGCAGTTTGTCGGATTTGCAAAAGTCCGCCTCAAGACAGCTCCTGGAGAGTTGGAAGGGCTTTCAGGAGCTGAGTCACAAATGCAGGAGTCGCAGCTCAACACCAAATAACTCAGAGGACGATCTCCTATTCGCAACTCATCTTGAAGAGGATTGCGGCATTGAAGAAAAAGTTATTGATCAGATAATGGATGGGCTCGACATACCTGAGACACTCAAGGAGGAGCTGTCCTCTTTCACAACGATTACTGGAAATGAGAGAGACAGCGGAGAAAAACTGGAATTCAACGAAAATACCAATGCAGATGCGGGCCATCTCTCCACAAATGATGCTGACGATGTCAAAAGTGTCCCTGAAGGTGACCAGGCTAATGTTGATGTGGGTTCAATGATTAAAAAATTCACAGACATTACCCAACCGAAACAATCCAACTTAGGGAGTGTGACGGAGATACTCACGCAGAAAACTCAACCTCCTTTTTGCAAGGCAACTGAAGGAGGGGAAGATCACCATGGGCAGACTAGCGAAGCCAAATGTCCACTCACTGAATTCAAGCAACTGTCTGAAGAAAGCCACATTTCTTCAGATGTCATGCAGTCATGTAGGGACGCAATGAACAAAGAAAACCAAGGGGAGACAGAGGAGCAAGATTTAGAGAGTAGACAGCTGCAGATGCAAAGTGTGGGAACCGCTCTTGAGAATGAATTTACCCCTGGTAATGAGCCAGGTTCAGATGATGCATGGCAGAAGATATTAGAGCAGAGAGTGGGCTGTAAGGAAGCCGCATCTAGCTCGGGAGCGAGTGAGCAACAAACCTCAGAGGAGGAACCAGAAGTGGAATGTGAGGAGATAAGGCAGGAGAGCAAGGACGGTGACTTATCCTCCCCTGAAAGTATCCCGGAAGAAGAGGATGAGCCACCAGGCGCAAACTACGATGTGGAGCTGCATGCTAGCAGGAAGCAAAGCGTCTCCAGTCCCGACAGCGATCATCAGGCTTCATCAGATGAGGAGCAGCTAGAGATTGAATGTCAGGAGTTTAGCCAACTAACCCCTGCAAACGTGTCCAACTCAGAGAGAAGACAGGAGGAGAGTCAAATAGGCACATGTGACTCAGACACAGATGCGCAGTCTCCTTCAGAGGAAGAGCAGCCACAGGCTAAATGTACAAAACTCAAGGTTATCACAGAGGAAAGTTTATCAGAAGAGCAGGAGAGCATGGAAGACGAGGAACACCCTGATGCTCAGCAAGGTCAGAAGGAACAAGTGAAACGATGGAAGCTAAACTCTTGGAAAGAGGAGACAGAGGAGGACTCAGAAGACGAGGACTTTCACGCTGACAAAGCAGAAATCAACGAGAGGACCGCTGAAGAGACAAAAGACCAAAGCAATTTGATAGAAAATCAGGATTCATGCATCATTAAAGATGGCATTAGTTTAGATGTCGATGAGGACAGTGGGAATGACCACGGCAGCTGTGAGGAACATGTAGATGTTGAAGAGGATAGTGGGAATAGCCATGGCAGCTGTGAGGAACACGTGGACATAGACCAATCAGAGTTTGACCATGAACAAATCCACAGCTCTTTTGAGGAAGAATTGAGCTATTATGACAAAGAGTCAAGCTCGGAGGAGGAACTTGCCAATGTGGACAGGCACACAGAGGACAGCTGCGCGGACCACCAAGCAGTTGCTGCGAAACCGTCTGAAGGTACACAATGTGAAAAGAAAGAACATCAGTCTGAAGACGTAATGTTGCAGTCCGTCGCAGAGAGGATCATTCTTTTGGAAAAGCAAGTTGCCGATGCCACGACGGCAAAAACCAGGAACAGCTTTCCCCAAAGAAACGCCCAACTTCACGCAAAGGTTGAAGAATCGGAAACACCCGCATCTCAGCCGGCCTTCTGCACCCGATCAGCCCCACAGACATCCTTATCTTTCAGCTACGATTCCAGTGGCGCCATCACAGCGGAGCCTGAGGGCAACAGGGTCAAGTCGATCAGGGAAATGTTCTTGGCAAAGAGCTCCGCGGACGTCCAGCGTGGGCAGCAACGTCGGCCAAGCCCGAATGCCGCGGAGCTGTCCGAGTTCAAAGCGGAGACCTCGGCCAGTGGCGGCTACCAGTCTCAAACCTCGGGTGAGGCGTCCAGTGGCGAAGATGATTCATCACACAAGTCCATCACTAAAGGCTTTGTGAGGAGGACTATCGAAAGGCTTTATGGCAAGACTGATGCTGCTCCCGCTGAGGAGGCAAGCGAAAGGCTTCCATCGGCCCCGAAGCAGAAGAAAAAGGAACATTCCAGCATCTTCTCTCCCTTCCACATAGCCCGGTCCAAAGCCATGTCCGAGCTGTCTTACTTCAATTCCACGAATGCACTGGACACCTTAAGTGAGGCGACTCGATGCATCGCTTTTAACGCACAAGTCGGGCCCGGAGACAGCGTCCCAATCGACACAGGAAGATGGCTCCTCCGAGAGAACACGCTGATCAGGAAATCCGTTTCGGATCCGGTCGGGATCAACAAAAACTGCGCGGACGAGGGAACGTGCGAGGACACAAAAGAGGACACGCCATATTCCCTTTTCAGCACAAACTCCGGACCGGAAGACGAAAAAAAGCCATTTTCAAGGAAGTGCACCTACTTTTCCTTGCCCCACACCAACGACTCCGAGGTTTGTCAGGATGAGCCGAGCGTCGCGAGCAAGAGCGGCATCAGCGGCGACAGCGTCATAGAGGCGAAGGGCAATTCCGATGACGCCAAAATGCGCGCCGAGAGGAACGACATGCTGCCGAGCGCTAGCAGCTTCTCGATGAAGGATAACAAAGTACACCCAATGACAAAGGGTCCAGCTGACGGCGAGGTCGTGGTGGCGCAACCCGGGAAAGGCCAGGCTGCTGTTAACAGAATGCTTCAGGAGCCCGATATGTTGGACTTGATGTACAATTTTTGTGGCCAGCACTGTCCCATCCTGTAAGGACCGTCGCATTCGCTCATCAAACCATTCAAAAAAGCGAGGGACTTCTTTTGTCTAAATATGAATTTTACATTGCTGAGCTACAGTATAGTATCTCGTCTTTGGTGCCTACGTTTGAAATGTTGCCATAGCCGTACGACAACGCATCCGAACCAGCCCACGAATGTGAAACATGTGGCAGATACATGAGCCAATGACCTCTGTTCAATCTGCGTATTCCCAAACGCTCCGTGTTCGGCGTAAAAAAACCCGTCGACGTTGGTGAGCGTGAATCTGCCATTCACACCCCAGAGCGGCTCTTCCCTCTTAAAGGCTGCCTGTCAACAGCACAGGAATCAAGAGATTTACTGTAATCTCGTTTTAAAACTCTTAAAACGGATCAAGTCCCAGCAGATGTCAGGCAACAGGGCCAATCTCGGTTGCTCCGAGTGGAGGGGGCTAGCTCATGGTCGCAGCTCTGGTTTGGCCTGACGTTTGGGTCAAAATGGTGCCGTTTCTTCTCCTGCCGTCACAGAACTGAATTTAATAATAAAAAAAAAAGATTATGTGCAGATTGTAGAAATTGTTCATTATCATGTTTAATGTTTTTTTTTTTTTTGCATATTCTGTCCAAGGTGTAAATAATACTTGGTGAACATAGCTAAAAATATATCGCAGAAGACCTTTGACCTTTCTGAATAGCGAGTTTTATGGTTTTCGTCGTGGCAGCTGTGACAACTTTGTCTCTAAATCGATGTGTAAGAATAAAAGTGTTCATTTCCAAGCGGCGTCTCCCTCTCTCTCTCTCTCCTTCACCTCGCACTTAAAACGGCTGACCAAAAACTTGATTTCCAGTCCACAATTATAGCTGTACGGATTATGGTTTACATGAAATACGCTTTGCGTTTCCGCCACGGGGAGATTCAGCGTCGGCAAAACGGCAAGAGCGCTGCGCTAAAGATACCTTCGGGGGGCCGGGCTCAGTTGTTTACGCCCGCTGATCAGTATCAGGTCCGAGGAGGAGCGGGGGGGGGTGGGGGGGGGGCTCTTGTTTTCTCACTCTCTGCTTGAGGAAGTATCCGTGTTGTTCTAAGGTTGTTTTGTTTCTCGGACGCTGCCACCGAGCTGGCCCGTGTTGTGACAGGAGCGTCGAGGAATGCGCCAAGAGGGGACTGTTTACACCTGCAACTACAAAGAGAAAACATGACTGCCGGAGACTTCCCACATTTTTTTTTTTTTTTATATTATCGCACAGACACACGATCGGTAACCGGACTTCATGCATGCACCAAGTATTGCCGCCTGAGAGAGGCTGCGCCGCATAACAGTTCATTTAAATATCACTCAAATGTTTTACAACAACGGGCACTAGGTGTCACTAATGATCAACCCAGCGTTGGGGAAACGTCAGCGGTGAATCCACAAGCTGGCGACGCGCTTCCGGCTGGTCCGTTTAAAAAGGTGAGCGGGGGAAAGCGATGTTTTAAAATGTTTATTATTTAAATAAATATTTACATAACAGCTTCGTATAAATCAAAATTTATTTTTCTCGCACGGCACATCTTTCTAAAAGTAACTGCTATAATAAGAAGGAAGACAAAAATAAGAGGAATAGATTACAATGACGCTGTAAAATCTGTGTGGTGACAGGCAGATGTTCATCTCAACACATGATGTCGATCACTGAGCAAAGATTCCTGTTCGCGATCCTGAAGGCAGATACCTGGATGATATGCACCATCTCTCCAATACCCTTTAACTCTTGTGCCTAAAAGATCCTGCACGTCGTCTATTATAAATTTCAATATAATATGCATAAATCTACATGATAATACATATACAGTTTAATTCGATGTGACTAAACAATCGGAGGATGGGACTCCACACTAACTCAAGAAAAAGCTATATGCTGCTTAGCAGAACATGTAGCTAGAAAAAAAAAAAAACACAAAAAAAAAAAATTAAATCACACATTATTAATTCAGGCACAAACAAAGCAATAGACAGCCTTGGTGACATTAAAAGACATCTCTCATACAGTATAGGCTACTATGCCCTGCTAAATGGTGTATAGTATATGGCTCAGCTTTGAAAACATTTCAGGCAAGGTGATCTAAGAAAATTAGAGCACGCAATTAATGCCCAAGCTACGATTCTAACCGACATCTCTTTAAAAAAAAAACAAACACAAACAACCAAAAAAACAAAACAAAAAAAAAAAAAAAACCTTGTTGAAATGAAACACCGTGATTAAATCACCTTTCGGATGATTAGTGTGAAACGTTACAGTAAAAACGTGACAGTGAAGTCAGACGACTGATGTCTAATTGAATTGTTCATTATAAATCAACTTTAAGCATTAGTGATGTTGCTTAAACACAACTTCCAACTATGACAGCATCAATGTTAAAAAAAAAACCCTACACGAGGTTTACTAAATCATGTAGTTAAAAGTGACATAACAACATGGGGACAAAAATAAAAGATCGTTTTCAATGTAGACACACCATATCATGATTTTCAGGTATTTAAACCAAATATGAAAGGCATTTGTTTTTCTATTGGTCAGGTCATGCATGTATACTTCCAATAAATCCAATTCATTTACATAAAAATGATTAACGAAAATACATTGGGGATTTTTTTTTTTGGCAAAATACTATGCAGGGAGGAATTAAAGGGTAAATCAATAATATGTTTCAACAATACCTTGTTGTTTTCATCCTGAGATTTAAACCAATGTGTGTCCTCTCTGAGGAAAAATGTACTTTGATTTTTTTTTGTTTTTTTTAATCATTATACAAATAAGGAGTCTGCATCAGACACTCTTCGATGAGGGCAGGTCTCGTTGGTCAGCCAGTGTCTCAGTTAAATCCATGGAAACGGTCATACGGAATCCGTTTTGGGCTGGGAGGAGTGTGTTCCACTCACAAAGTTATATACTAAAAACTGAGATGTGCCAAAATAATGCGTGGCGAAAAGCTTCCCATCGGGAGTGGGGTCGGAGAACGCGATCTCGTCTTTGCTCAGGTATGAACCATATATGAAGTTGTTCCTGCACAGAGGAAAAACAGAAAGGTGTTAATTGGGTTGTTTTTTTCTTTACTTTTTTTTGTTGTTGTTGTTGTTGTTGGTTCAAGAAGCTCAGATCTCGGCGGCGTGGCGCAACATTCACCTGAGACACTCCAGCAAGCGCGAGGCGATGCCCTGGCGTCTCATCATGCTGACCACCCAGATGCGGCTGATGCCACAGATGGCTGGCTCCGGCGTGGTGGAGCAGCACCACGCTCTCTGCCGCTCGAACATCACCTTCTCTCCCTCCGAGCCCTCCGGCGCCGGCTCCTCGATCACCCTGTAGCCCTGTGAGCGCGCGGATGAGTTGGGGTTTACATAATGAACGCGGCGGGAACGCGGGAACGGAAGCCGGCGCGATATCGGCCGCCCGGGTCTCACCTCCTGAATGTGCTCCGCTATGAGGCAACCAGCGACTTTCTTATCGTTGGAGATGAAGAGAAAGGTTTTGGTCTGGGAGGGACACTTGGTCACCACCTGCTGGAAGCCGAGGTCATTGTCCACCATTTCCCGGATCTCTTCAACCTGCCGGGAGTCAAGACGGGAGAATTCGTTCCTGATTTTCCTTGGTGGAGACGGCAATCACTTTTACACATTAGGCTGCGAAAGGCAAGCGCTCACTTCCTTGTTTGAATCATATTCATTTTTACACCAAATTTAATTTTCACCCCCCGGCGCAAACGCCCCGACATCAGTGGCGGGGGGCCAGCTCCCTGCAAAGCATACGGTACCTTTTTCAGAGCGTATTTGGGATCGTCTGGTAGGACAAGAATGATCTTGCCGTCGGGATACTCTCCCAGGATTCTCTCTTTTTTCCATCCCTGACGAAAATAAAAACAGAAGAGAAATAAAACCTGTGAGTGACAAATTTCTGTTGTCCTGATGAAACCCCACTGTTTCTAATTCTCTGTATAAACCACCACATTCTGCCATGCGGTTTTATCAATGTTGTAGGGAGTGAAATGATATATCAGACAACAACAGTGAGGAGGGATGACTGTAATTACCTGCAATATATGCGGAACACTTAAAATTGTTTCCAGTTAACGGGCTCGATTGCCCTCTTACTCTTAATGTACTGCAGTCCACAAACACACACTCTCGGGTAGTTACAGTATGACGGCACGCCTCAAAGACAATGTTCTCATGTTTCAAAGAGAACTTTGGAGACGCTGCGCGGCAGCGATTAGTCAATAACGTTAAGCGAGGCGGGAGGCAAGACAAATGCCGCTGAAGCGAAGCCCCCCCCCCTCCCTCTGCCCCCCTCACCACATATTTAACGGCGCTGATGAACTGGTTGTGGAAAAGCAAATGCTGAGATTCGTCCTCGGGGTTGGCGGCGGAGTAGAGCATCCCACACACGCTGCAGGCCACGGCTCCAAAATGCTTCTGTCCTGCATCCTGTGAGATAACGGAAAAAAACCCACAGACATAAGCTTACACTTAAGACTTAAAAAAAAAAAAAAAAAAACGAGTGACAGCGAACAGCCCGCAGTGCTGCACTCTGCCATCCCGCCTATTAAAAGGTAAGGTCTAATTCTGAACAAACAAGCAAAAGTAATTTCAGGTTAATCCCTTACTGATCACTCGAGGCTTGCTTGCGACGCGCCGCGTGCGCTCGCGCTAACAATGAATAGGAGCGAGTGTCTCGAGTTCTGAGCTGAAACCGAGGAAGGAGTCAATTAACGTTTTCTCTTACAATAATAGTTTGGGTGCCGTCCTTGTCAGACTCCCTCAGTTTCTTGACTTCCTTTTGCAGGCATGCATCAGAGAGAGGAGTCCCTCCATCCCGGGGTTTCGCTGCTCCGCTGCGGTTACAAAACACACCGCGTTAATACGGGCTGCGCTGTCGGCGCGCGCAGACATAAATGACTGACGAAGAAATGTCTCACTCTTGGCAAAGCTTTTCCAGTGTCTTCTCAGCTCTCTTGACTGTTTCTCCCGCGCTCTCCGGGGAGGGATCAACATCAGTGACTGTGAGAAAAAGTAAGATTTGTGTACTCCCGATTAAAAAACTCTGTAGTCGGGGAAGTAGTTTTTCAATAACATTGCAAATTCTATTAAACATTTGTCTGGCTACAAGCCGAGATAGAAAAACGTGGATTTATAAAGCGTAAATATCAAGTGAATGATCATTATGATCAAAATTTACAGAAAAAGAAGTTTTCCGGATTGTTCTCTAATTGGGGACAAAGAATAACAAAAGCTCAAGACAAACATGACTAAATATTTAAACATGTCCCGAGGACAGAAAGTGTCCTACATTTACTGCTGTGACTACATTTATTTTAGTGTGAGCAAGTAAATGCACACCTGCAGGCTTTTCTTCACATTGCTGGATGCCATCAGACAAATCTGAGCCGTCTTGAGAGGGAAGGGAAGACGAAGGACCCGATGAATGCAAATCAGCCGCCTCCTGGATGGAAACCAACAGATGTTAATTAATATCTCCGTTCGGCAATGGTGTCGCACGCAAAGGATCTAATTTCTCTTTTGCGTTACCTTGCATTTGCCATTTTCTGAGGAGAGAGGACTTGGGGTTTTCGGAGGTAGTGAAGCAGCATCCGTCTTAAGAACAGCAGGCTTTTTCTCAGATGTGGTTGGAGCAGCAGGCTGAGCTGCTGATGGAGTTGCATTCTTTAACTGAGCTGCACTGGCAGCAGCCTTTAACTGTGGTGAAATGGAAGCTGCGGGTTTGGGCTGACAGGGAGATGAAACGGCTTTTGACTGAAGCGTTGTTGAAACAGAGGACTTCGGCGGTGCTTTTGCCGGAGGAGCAGGACCTGAGGCTGCAGCCGCGGCCTTCGACTGGGATGCTGTTGCGGCAGCAGGCTGTGGACTGGAGGAGCTGGCGAGCTTGGACTGAGTGATGGGGGAAACAATGAGCTTCGACTGACCTGAGATCTGTCCAGCAGGGGTGGCCTGAGCCTTGAATTTTGATTGGTTGGCATGCTGTGAGGAAAGTGTTGGTCTCGAAGGAGGCGTGGATGTCGACGGAGCTGTGGCTTTTGACTGGAGGCTGGCTGGCACCGGTTGCGTGGGTCTAGAAAGAGGACCGGACTTTGCTGGAGGTGCTGGATCGTCGTCATCTAGTTCAAAATCATCGAAAGAGTACTTGGGCCGCGGTCTGTATGGCTTGTACTCGACAGCGGGTTTCGCCTTCTGAGCATTAAGTCCGTTGGGCATAGGAGGGGGTACAGCTGGAAGGGCTCTCCTGGCTGACGATCGGGTCACTTTTGGGGAGGGGCTCGGAGGAGGAGTCGCTTTAGGAGGCTGGACCTTACTTTGCCTTGTATTTTTAGGGGTTTCAGCTTTAGGGGGTCCAGTTTCGGAGGGTTCGGTTTTAGTAGGCTCAGTTTTAATGGGTTCGGGTTTGGGGGTTTCTTTCTCAGGCAAATCCGTTTTAGCAGGTTCAGATTTGGGAGTCTCGACTTTGGGAACCTCTGGCTTGGGCGTTGCAGGCTTGCTACTTAAGGCAGGACTTGGGGGAGGTGTTTTAGATGGACTAGCTGCAGACGGAGGATCTGTAGTCACAGTTTTAACTGGAAATAGAGAGGATGAAGCCTGCGGGGGTTGCCAGTCTAGGTCTGAAAACATCTGACTGACTTGGTCAGACTTCATTTTCTTCACGCGTGCCCACGACATCTTCTCCCTCTGCAGCTCAACCTGTCTCAGCCTCTGATACCTCGTCAGCTTCTTTTTCTCATGGGCCTTCAGGGGCACTGCAACCTGCGTGATGAAGAAGCGCCTCTTTGGAGGCACCGAATCAGGCTTCGACTCAGCCGTGTCAGCAGCGGAGGGCTTGGCTGCAGATGCCTCCACCGCTGAGGTCACCGGCGCAGGGCACCCTTCTGGTACAGCAGGAGTCGAAGGGATCTCTACTTCCTGTGTGTTGACAGGTGGGCTTTCCTTCTTGCTGGCTTCACCTTTAGCTGCTGCTTGTTTTTCTTCCTCTATCCTCTTTAACAGCATGCTGTCTGTGGCGATGTCCTCGGCGATTTCCTGACACAGGGCTAAGAGGTTCAGCTGCTGTCTGTTGGCGGTTCTCTTGGAGGCCGCAGCCTTTTGCTCCGCCAGAGCCGCCAGGCGGGCTTTGGTTCTTGCCTGCGTGTTCATTTCTTGTTTTTTGGGTTTTGCTGCCTCCTGTCCTTTTTTATCGTCTTCGGTCTTCTCAGCCGAGTTGTTTTGCGTCGGGACCTTGTCATCTTTGTTTTTCTCATTAACCTTTTCCTCAGCCTTTTTAAGAGGGGCTGCTTCAGGTGTTTCCTCGGGCTTTTCTATTATTGAAATGTCGCCATCCTCCTCATTCTCTTCCTCTGCGACTACAATCTCATGGCCGATCTCTATATCCTCCAGAATTTGCACTTCCTGTAGCTGCAGGTTACCCGCCACACTCTCCTCATTTATCCCTTGAGCATGAGAATTGGCCATTTCTGCCTCTGTGGTGTAATCATCCATCGTGTCAGTCGAGGGCTGCTGGCATTGGTCAGCGTTATCCATAGCTTGAACACCTTCCTGCGGAGGTGGAGCAGTTAAAACCTCTGCCCCAACCCTGGTCTCCTCGTCTTCACCTGAACTGGTCATGGCAGCATCTTTGGCCTCGTCAGCTGGTTGACTCCGCTGCACCTGGGCCTCAGAGAGGACGGTCTGTTGTGAACCATTTAAATCCCCTTGATTGTCACCCATCAGCGCACTGTCGGGATCCAGCGGCTCCGAGAGCGAGGCTGACAGACCCGACTCAGTCACAGCTTGGTTGACGATATCAAAATGAATTTCACTCTCTGGGACTGGTTCTAAGATCACATACTCCTCAGATGTACTATCCGGTATCTCAACCGCGGGGAAAGCTGTCGTCGTTGTGACGGTGACATCCGCAACCTCTCGGAGTCCCGTATACTCCCGCGGCTGTTCAGAAGAGTCCGTGGCGCTGGCACACTCCGGAAACCCGTTCCTCTCACTTTTTTCTGCGGCGACTTCTGACCGGCCATCTGGCACGCTGACATCATCGCTGGAGCTGATCACTGCGACCTGTTTCACATCCACAGTCGGGCTGCTCGGCTCCGGTGGCGCGCAGACGGAGCTCGCTGGTAGGCCGATGCTTTGCACCTTCGCTTCAGTTGCTGCTGGGCTCTCCGAGCAGAGCAATTCTTCTTTTGTGGTTTCCTCCTTTTCCTGCTGTCGACGAGAGCCTTCACTGGTTTCGGCATTTGTAGATGAGTCTTCTTTTTCCTGATGGGTCTCCGTGTTCTGCATGTCCAGTAAAGACACTTCATCAGGCAATGCTGAAGGAATCTCCCCATCATCATTACTCTCTGGACTACTAATGGGCTCATACACTATCTGGTTTTCCCGAGGCTCAACCTCTGACTGACTGACTGTCTTACTCTGCTCCTCCGGGGCTTGAATTAAAACATCAATGTCATCTGGTTGGCCGCAGACAAAAACTCTTACATCATTGCTTCCTTCTCTTTGTGCTTCAACGTTACAGCCTGCTCTATCCGATTTATCATCAGAAATGACTGCAGCCTCTTCTGTGCTCTCATTAATCATCTTCATTTCCGTTTCCTCTTCTACCGTAGAACCTACCCTTTCCATTGATCCACTCACCACATCCATGGCCTTTTGGGCATCAACGGCACTTGCGTCTTCCTCAGGCTTATTTTCATCTTCATTATCTGAATTTGTCACAGGAAGAGGCTGATCTGATAAGGCGATGGTGTGCCCACCAACTTCTTCTATCTCACTGATTTGTTGCTCTTCTGCTGGTGGTGCATCTGAAATCTCCACTGGTGTTGCAGAGGTCTCCATATCTATTTGAACTTCTGGCACATTAATGCATTTGCCGTCTTCATTCTCCTTAAGCTCAATGCTGGCCACCATTTGCTCTTTCTGGGTTTTCGTGTCCGAGGTGAGTTCACTGACCTCCTGCATTTGTATTCCCACTCCAGATGCTGGGCTAGGAACGCACTCTGATGCTGCTGCTCTTTGCACATCCACTTCTAGTTGGTTTTCAGCAGCTTCTCCACTTCTGACATCCTCCTCCACAATTTCCTTCTTCTCAGGATTAGACATGATTAAGCTTTTTTCAACACTGATGTCTGTGGTGGATTCGCTGACTTCCTGCCCACTCTGGTTTTCCATTCCCACCTCGGATGTTGGAAGATCAGCCTCCTCTGCTGTGGTTTGGAAATCCATCGCCTTTTCGCCCTCAATGGCACCCACAAATTGTGCGACAACCTCGTTTTCGCTGCACTCGTTTGTGGCAGTAAGTACAGTCTTCTGACCTTCAGAAAAGTCTGCCGCAGATTCGGTGGCCACTTGGCTCTCGTTGCTTTGTATTTCCACTGAAGAGGAGATAACTGGGCACTCTGGGGTTGGCACTGTCTGCATTTCCAATTTGATCCGATTCTCCAGGACAGTTGGACATTCGGTGTGCACCTCATCCTCATTTTCTTTATTTTGAGCATTCTCAAGCGCAAGATCTTCACGGACCTCTGAGGACATGATTGCAGACGGCTCCCTTTGTATTTCCACTGCGGTTGCCATGCCAGAAATCTCTTCTGTCAGTGTCATCTCCATATTTTCATCAGTTTGCCTTCTCTGACTCTGTATTTCCTCTGCCGGGGGCAGGTCAGAAATATTTGGTGTTGGTATCATCTGCATTTCCATACTGGTTTGAGCTTCCTGTACAGACGCACATTCAAAGTTCACACGTTGGTCTTCCTCGCTCTTTACCTCCACTGATGTGGGATCAGACACCTCTGCCACATGTGAGTTCTGCGTTTCAGCTTGACTCTCCGGCGCACTGACGGGTTCAGACTTCTTCCTGTTTTCATTTTCTGTATTCGGAGGATCCTCAGCCGTTTGATACTGAGTAATTTCAGTACATGCATCTGCGGTAGGTTCACAGACTTCCTGAACATTCTGACTTTGCTGCTGTACTTCGGCTCTTGCGCTGCAATTCTCCTCCGAAGTTGTCGTCTGCGTAACTGTTTCTATTTGACTCTCAGGTGCAGCAACACCTTCGGATGGAATCCTGCCCTGTTCATCTCCGCTGCTCTTACAATTTGCGACTGCCGAGTCTTCTTGTTGTTCGTCAGATGCGTCTGTGATGTGCTCACTCGCGTGCGGCCTCTCCTGGATTTGTACTTCCACTGTGGTTGCTGGATTACAATCATTTGACGCCTCGACCGTTTGCCTTTCCACTATAATTTCACTTTCGGTTCCACTGGCACATTCCAAGTTCACCTTGTCTTTATTTTCCATATGTTCCCTTTCTCCAACCTTAAGATCTTCCTGTACCTCAGATGATGAGGCTGTGCTCTGCTCGCTGACCTCCTGGCCCTTCTGACTTTGTCCTTCCGGTGTCGAGGCAGGATCAGAGATATCCTCGGACGCCGCTGACGCTTGTAAATCCACCTTGATTTCACTATTTGGTGTTGGGGCATACTCCAAGTTCATCATACTTGGAGAATCTCCATCCATCGCATCCTCTCTGACTTCCGTAGTGTCGTCAACGTTCCGGCTCCAGTGTTTCTGCGTCTCCTCTATAGGCGTCGCGTCCGACCTGTCCTCTGATGTGATTTTGGTCGGCGTGTGCGCGTCAATCTCGTTCTCGGAGACTCTGAGGCATTCGGGAACCGCCTCGCTTTGATTCCGCTCACGAGCCGCCTCGCAATCTCCCGTCGGCACCTCGGGACAGCTCGTCCCCTCCGTCACCTCTTGGGCGCCTTGAATCGGCTGCTCTTCTCCAAGACACCTGGGACTCGCGGCAGGCTGAAGGGACGGGGGTTCGTGTCTTTTTATTTCACTTTCCTCACACTGCTCCACTGGCTTTCGGACTAATTTGTTCACACCCTCGCATGATTTGCTAATTGCATCCGGCACTTGTTCCTGCACGTGTTCAGATTTCGATTCCTCCTTAAAAGTTACTTGAATTTTGACGCTTAGGTCTGTCTGACTCCCCGGGTTCCGAACAGGCTCTGTTGTCGTTAACGTTACCTCACTCCGACTCTCTGAGTTATGACTCCCTACCAGGACTGCCTTTGTGGAGTCTGTTTCATTTGACAGTGGTTGATCTTCTATTCCTGCATCCTTGTACCCTGCTGAGACACCGGCTGCTTCAGTCAATCCCTTCAGTTCGAGGTCACCATCCTTAGTGTCGCACGTTAGATCCAGCCTCGTCTCTTCAGGAACAGACTCTGCGACGCCTTTTGTTCCGGTTTCACTGATCAAATCTGTCTGACCTTCTGCTCTGGAGTCCACCTTTGCGTCTGCCTGGTCTTCAACTTCACGGCTCTGATGAATCTCCCCCTTGCTAGAATACTGCATTTCCGCAGACAGCAGCAGTGTGTCATTACCTAAACCCCGCTGGCTTTTAATAGACTCCGCAACATCCTCCGTATTCGATTCTGTCACCACGTCTCCGGAAGACGCGAGCGCTTCGTTATCGATAGGCTTTTGCATCTCAACTTTTTCAGGCTCCTTCCCCTCAGCTGCACATTTGACGCCAGCTGTCACGCTCCCCGCTTCAGACTCTGCGTTCGCGGCGGCGTCTGCGTTCTCCCGCCGCCGTGCTTCGCCGCCGGGCTCCGCGGGCTGTTTGTTCTCATTCTGAGTGCCTTCACCTGAGCTGTCAACACTTGGCGAGTCTGAAAATCTACCATAATTGTGATCCATCTGTATGAGGACTGTGGGAGTGGCAGGCAACTCCTGACTGGCCTCCTGTGGGTCAGAGCACAGCTCCGCAGCCTTGCGCTTGGCTCGGACCCGGTTTGAGTATTTCCTGATGCAGCGGGCTTTATCGCCATCGTCCCTTTCTCTAAAGAGGTCAGTCTTACTACTGTCACTACTTAGCTCGTCGTCCGACTCAGTGGAGGCCGTCCTCTTTAAGGAAGCCATGGAGTTGGCTTTCTTTGAGGGCGCTTCATCGCAGGAGGCACTTGTGGCTTTCAGGAGCTTGGCTTTTTTGAGAGGTGGGTCTGAGATGGTTTTGCTGGAGTCCTTCGGCGGGGAACTCTGTTTAGATGATTTAGCTGCTTTGTTCCCCCCTTCTGCCGAGGCAGACCGTTTTTTCTTGGTCCGAGGGACCGCCGTCTTGTCTCGCATGTTTCCTGTTTTAAGGGAACTATTATTGGTGGCTGGTGCAGTTTTAGATTGAAGAGACTCTCCATCCTCCTCCAACTTCCTCATCTTGGGTTGAGAATCATGAGAATCTGATTCTCTCTTTGGGGCTGGCATTCTGTTAAATTAAAAAAAAGAGACAAAACTAGATTAATTACAATAAAAGGGACGACAACCTGGCCAACCAAACACAATTAGACTCATAATTCTGACTGAGATTTTTTTTTTTTTTTTTTGCTGGTGAGGAAATGTGGCAAAGTTCTCCAGAACATACCCTTCAAATTATGCAAAGTTCATTCGATATTGCCATTATTTAAAAACTATAACTAAGAATGGCTTTCCAACAGGCACTAGCAGTACTAACCGGGTCTCATGCAACAAGGTTTGGCTAGCCCCGGACGTAAACACTGATAAATCGCAGTTAAAGTAGGTGGTAGGCGGGTCACACGACGCGCGGTTTGCATGTAGCGACCCAAAGCCCGATTTATATCGAATATCCTGCTCTCCCTAACGCGTCGCCATAGGTCGCTGGCGCCGGGAGTTGTGCAGAAACGGTCAGTTAGCGCGCTAACAGCGGCTAGTGTGCTAGTTGGAGGTCCACGGTGGTTGGTTGTGGTGGCGGCGGCGGCGAGCTAATGCTACTAGCAGCAGCAGCAGCAGCAGCAGCGGCGGCGGCGGCGGCAGCCAACTCGCAACAAACGGGCGAAGCGACACTCGCGGCTCAAGTCAACCAACACAGCGCAGAGACGGCGGGGGCGAATCCGCGCGGCTCGCCGAGGCGCGCGGGGGTCGGCGGGGGCGCGCGGGCGCGCAACTCGCCGGGGAAACTCACTTTGATGTTTTCTTTTTCAACAACAGCTGTTTTTTTTTCCTGTGAATAAAAATTAACTGTACTTCCGGAGGAGAGGGGCGGACGTGACGTCAGGGGCAACTCGAAGTCGAGGTGGGTCGCAGCAATGGAACGTTTCAATCCCAGTTATTTTTATTTTTTTAAATGGTTTTGAAACGGTACAAGATGTTTAAAAACTGTTCCTACCCCATCTTTTTTTTAATGAATTTTAAGAGCAACAGTATCAGTATTCACTGTACAAATTACATCTTGAGAGACATGAGATGTTGTTCCAGTAAAGCGCTTTTGGTGCAAATGTGTGGCGTTTCACCAGAAAAGGGTCACTGTTTTTCACATTACTAGTTTAAAACATAAATTTTCTTTCTCTCGCTCCCTCTCTCTCTATATATCTATATGCATGTATATATATAATCAGCCTGTAATGGGCTGGGAGACACTCGAGTGCCCCGTCTTGTGTGCAGATTGCAATGTATTTTGATGAGTGATTTTCAGGTTCTCTATTTTCATGCAGGAACATGATGATTAGACGGGTATGAAAAGAAAATTCATGAGTTCCGCGACTGATCATTCATCCATCCAAACCCTGCTTTCATCCTTAGCAGTGCTGCACCTTTTGCAACTACAGACCAAAAAAAAAAAAGCTGACAACATTTTAGAGGATTTTGTTTTATTAAAACAAATTACCTTAAATGTACCGAACGAACTCCTCGGGCTTGTGCATTCGTCCACCCGTGGTTCCTTCCCATCTACTTGTTCCCATCTCTCCACTGGTTTTGACAAATTATGGCACTCATGCGAAATGATGGTCGTCTTCTTGTACATATTTAACTGGCTTGGCCGCATCGCCTCTGACTGGCTTATGCAGTCCACATGCTCATTTGTCATATTCAAAAACAACAGATGCTTTTGATGAGAGTTTTATTTTCCGCAAGTTTCATACACAAATCACATTAGCGGCAAGCAGAAGAGCTACAGCATTTGTTGCTGGATGCAAATATACACAGACAATTCAGTATGAATGTTTTGCATTTTTGCTAGTATACAGTCCAGTGACCGGGGGGAGAGAGTGATGTTCATTGATCAACGCACGGACAGTGCTGACGGGAGAGCAGCGGTGGTGTGTTAAAGGAATCAATAACAGTGTTGCAAGTGCATATATTTCAGTTACTTTTTCATCTCCAGGATTCCACTTCCTGGTCCGCGCCGCTTTGCGCTGCAGATGTTGCAAAACTGCACGCCGGGGATCTAAGACAGGAAAAAGGGAAATGTTGCATTAAAGCAAACATTAAAGTTAGGGTTGAGATCAATGCTCTGGGGGTAGATATAATAACTACAGTTTAGAATTGCACCAAAAAAAAAAAAAAAGATTTATTGCGTGACAAGGACAATCGAGAAGTGTCTTACAGTTCCCGTGGATGGTAAACATTCCTTGTGAAACATGTGTCTGCAGTGGAACACGACCACGGTGAAGGGTTTGGCCATGTCTGAAACACAGTTGCCGGGTATTAATGAGCCGGCTCACAAACGCAACGCAACTTTAAGACACCTGGATACACGTCGGACATACCTGACGGCAATATTGTAGCATGACATGACTCACAAATGTTCTCCTCTGAAAAGGAAAGCAGCGACCTGTTCATTAGTTCCAATTTTTTTAACCCCTTGTGCATGATTGATGGACAACTACGGAGCACACACACCGTTGACCATGACGCCTCTGGTCTGCGTCCGATGCATCTTCTGCAGCAGGGAGAGTGAGTCGGCCACCAGGATCTTCTTACATCCCTCCCTCAACAGAATCTTGGTGACGAGGAAACAAAGTTGTTGAGCAAGCGAAATGACATGCTTATCATAACATGCATTCTTAAGATGTCTCCTTTGAAAACCTAAAATCACCCTAGCTATTGCTAGAGTCACTCGTTGATTCAAAGTAGAGTTGCTGAGGTTATTCGATTCATATAAAGAGTGACCTGGTTTTACGACTGTGTATTAGTATAGTGATACACATCTAGGAATCTCATTCTTGAGCGAATGAGCAGCAGCAAATATTACACTGGGATTTTAAAGTAACAGTCGACATGATTTATTTATTTTTTTTAACTGATCTTTCAAACGGGTCCGGTCGGTTCCGGTAGTTTGTCTTTGGGCTGCCAGCGAGAGCCATCGGTGGCGGTGCATTCAGGAACATCCAGTGGCAGAGAGAATTGCGTGGTAAAAGACTTTTTGGGACCCATTCTAATCACAGCCGATGTCACTATTCTACAGACATTACACTGTGTATTTAAAATTGCTTCGGTAAAAAAAGTATTTATTGCCACTGTAAAATATTGATGCAACTCTCCATATTATACCTGCTCTGCACCTGCGTTGGTAGATTTGGGGGATTGTAACCATTTAAAGGCTAGATTAGTCTTTAAGCTCATGAAACTGCCGAACAGTATTTCTGCATCATTCATTTTTCAACTGAGGGATGAAGAAGATAATCAGTTTATTTTTGTAAGTTTTTCCAAACCTGCAGATTGTAGTCCTGCAGGATCTTCACCAGTGAATCTCTGAGGTTTGGGATCTCCATGCCCTCCTTTATGCGATGGATTAGCAGAATGGGATCAACATGGGTTCCGATGTTATTGAGGAGGCCCGTGATGAACGCTGCAAATGAATACATTCAGACAAAGTGATGAAATGTTACGAAAGAGGGTAAAGACAGAAATTAACTGGGGCAAAAGAAGACGGAGAAACGGAGAAGTGGTTTCACACGTGGTTTGTCGATCGAGTACGAGATGAGATCCTCCCAGAGCTCCGCGTCGTCCTGGTCTTTGGCAAACTCGATGGCCTTATCCACGTCCTCCAGCTCCTCCATGATCATCTGCAGAGCCCGTCTGCAGTTCCCCATCCTGCCTGGGGACGTCACGCTGGATTAGTTTAACAAATGCAAACACATTTAGAGCAACGAGACTTGCTAATTAACGCTTACTGAGCAGGAAGACGGTCTCCTCTACAAAGTTCCTCTGCTGGCAAATCTCGAGAGCCTGGGAGAGGACAGAAGAGAGGTGGTAAGCCGATTCATCTTCTCGAAACCTTGGTGGGTGAAACGAGAGAGCAATACCTTCTCCAGTGGGCAGTGGGTGCTATCTCTCAGGAAAGGTAAGAGATTTGGTCGGTCATACTCGGCATACAGGCCGATCTGTCTCTCGTGGTACTTCTGGCCTTTGTGGTGGTCGCGCTTGAACAGCTTATGGAGGTACTATTGGGGGGAAAAATTTGCGGTTCAAACACATGGGGTGATCAAATGGGCTCAAACGTGACCAGATGTGAATGTGTGCAGATGTGAACTCACCACGTGGAGAAGCTCGGGTCTGTCTGCGAGTTCTTCCACCACCCTGTCTGTCTGTAAATGGACAGAACCAGCAAAGCCATCAGTGGGCAGCATGTTTTCATCAGATTCTTGATTAAGAGATGGAAGCCAGGTTCACTCACAGATATCTTGTCCTCATTGTCAAGAAGCATGTCGACAGCTTTCTGGAAACATTAATTTTAAAATAACCAGTTAATAGCCGTCACGCCTGAAGCAAACTGCAGGCATGGGCTCACATAACGACAATAACAGCTCATTTCCAGTCTGCGACTGTGTGGTTCACCTCTTTATCAAAGTCCATGAGGAGGACTATCTTGTCCTCTATTGAAGAGAAGAGGTTGTGTTTGTGGATCAGCTGGTAAACATCTTTGTGCCTGAGTCTCAGGTAGATTTCCAAGGCTCGGTCATAGCGCTGATCATATGTGTACCTGCAGCGACACCGGAGGTCAGGGGGTTGTTCTCAAGTCATCCAGCCTCCCAGTGAATACATCACTGGGGATGCACGCCATCAGATCAAATCAATGATGCAGAATGCGATAAAAATGTGTATGAAACGAATGTAGTTTAATCACGTGAGACCAAAACTAATGACTTGCAGCTGAATATTTCACTCGGTGTATGTCGAGCATGTGAAGACCGCTCACAGTTCAGCAAGCGTGGTGAGCAAAGTGCTGTTGGACGGGTCCCTCTTCAGGTGATCGCTGACCGCTTGGACGATGGCCATGTTGTTGTAAAGCTCTCCCGGCCACTCCCGGATCAGGGTGGCGAAACCCTGTGAGGCAAAGGCGACAAAATGGGACGGACAGTCGGCACGTCGGAACACGGAATTAACGCCGGATCTGTCAAGGGATGCCGAGGAAGTGACAAAATACCTCATAATCAGTCTTGAGAAATTCGTGTAAGATCATTTCATAGATGGCTGGTCTCAGACGCAGATCCCCTCTGGGCAAATACTGACTGATGGCCTAATTGAAGAGAGGTGTGATATTGATATTAAGACGAGAAAAACAGAAGAAGAAAAAAAAACAGTTCACTGTGTTTCCCATCTGATTTGAAACCATTTAAAGTCACAGAGATTGGTTTTGCTTGAATAGCCACCCAGACCTACTTTCAACTGTCCAATGGTCTTGAACCTGTATACTTCATTTTCCCATAGTTCCATGTTTTTACCAAGAACCTTTTGGCACTTCCTGCATTAGAAAAAAAATATTTGAGTCTTTCAAAAAAAAAAAAAAATTAAAAAGAAGCAGCTTCTATTTTTGACTTTGTTAGCAGCTGTGGAGCCATGGTCAACAGTCACGTCTGTTAATTGTGAGAGTGAATGATTTACATCACATAGAAATTTTGCATAAAAAAAAACTATACATTCTTTCAGGGTGAAGGTCATTCTCGACTTTGCAAACAGTTTGGCAAAAGCATTGTTGCTCAAGGTCAACTTGCTGCTTAAAATTACAAATAAGGGAGCCGGCCTACCGTTTTCAATCTTTTTTCGTTAAAAGTACAAAATTTTAGCTGTCCATGACCTTAAGAATGTAAAATGTTCCTCGCTCATATTTTATTTCTTGTGATAGGAAATTTGAATTAGGTTTTAAGGGTTATCCTTTACACAATGTTGAAGCGGTGACAGCTTTAACAGATTGCAATACTTCAACTGGAAAGTTTCCCTAATAACGACAAAAATATTCAGAAAGACGCATAAATCGTTTAGTTTTTTCAATTATCTTGCACACAGCCATTGTTAATATAACAATATATATTCAACTCATGGAGAAAAAAAAAAAAAAAACCCACCTCGCAGCACTGTCATAATCTCCATTCTCCACTAAGTGATTGATGTAAGCCATCCCAATTTTCTGAACATCATGTCTCTTTATGTTTTTGAAGCTGATCTCCGCAGCCATCAGCGCCTCCTGTCACAGTCCAGGCAGTCACAGGACAGAGCGTTAGAGCCGGCGAGACTGTAACCTTTCGCAACATTCCTAAAATTCATCAACACAGACCTCATATTTCTTCTTCTCAAGCAGCCAGTCGATGTGGTCGTCCTGGTCTCGCTCCTTGGCCACGACAATGTCTTTGGGACTGATGATGTAGAAGAGGGACTCCCCCGCAGAATGCTCTGTTAATGAAAATACATTTATGCCTCTGCGTACTGCGCATTACAGATGACATCTCATAGTCAAAGTATAATAAAATTAGCGCGCGGTAAAAGGCTGCCTGACATTTATAGTCTCACCGAGGCGGTAGTCTCTGCACTCGTTGTCCTGGTAGTTGCGCACTGTCAGAGCATCAGAAGATATCTCCTCACAGCTCTCGGGGAGAGACTGGATGATGTCGAGACGAGGCCGCGCGAGGAACTCCTCGTCCTGCTCGCACGCACACACGCGCGCGCAGCGGAGGAAATAAGAGTTATATTCAATATTTACCCCTTTAGAAGATATGTAAAGGAAGCATCGTTACCACGTGATCGGAGCTCTCCTTCACGAAGAACAGGACGACAAGCTGATCGGCCAGCGGCGCCAAACCACTGATGAAAAACTCTGTTTCAAACGCAGACACTGTTGGAAAGAAACGGACAGAGACGCCGATTATCCCCTGGCCAAAACCAGCTTTTTAAAAAAAAAAAAAAAAAAAAAAAAGAAGTTGCACGAGCGACTCAGGCTCGACACTGGATCATTCCTGACAGATAACGTGACTGGCGTCCTGTTGGGTGTTGCGTTTCATACCTATTTCCACGTAGCGGCTGGGCAGGTCTCTCATTTCAGTGGGATTTCGCTCCTTGACCACACAAATCTGAAGAGAAATCAAAACAAAAAAACAAACAAAAAAAGGGTCTTTTACGACTGGAATAACTAGCGCATGTCATCAAAGCAGTTGACGGTGGATCCAAGCGAACCTTAATGGAGGTGCCCCAGCCAACTATGAGAGTGGTGTTGTCTTTCCAGCACAAGCTGCACGGGTACATGTCCGGCCTCAGACTGACGTTGTCTCGCAGCACGTTGGTGATCCGCTGTTTCGTGCTGATGTCGTAGATTTTAACACCCTAAGAGGAAGCAGGGACCCCCAATTTCAAGAGTGCATATTATCATTTTCCTGAAGGTTCTTTTGCGGAACACTCACCACATTGTTGGCCCAGGCTATGAGGTTTGCTCTCCACTGGATGTTAGTGAGGGTGCCTTCGCCTTCGTGTAGAGTCGAAGTCTTCCAACGATTCAGCCAGTTTCTTTCATACAGAAGGAGCTTAAAAAGGCGATAAGAAAACATAGAATGCCGGGTTATGTTTTGGCGATTTAACACGTTTTCTGCCGCTCAGGAGTGCAGTCGTCCCAGGTCATCAGCAGAGGGCAGTAGATGAACAGCGCATTGCCGAGGCAGCGCTGCCTGGCGAATGGGTGGAGCAGCCTCGCCGATTTAACTTCCACTGTGGGGAACTTTTGTTTTTTTTGCACTTTTCAGACAATCTCTTCAAAACAATCGATTTAACCCGATTTAACTCGCCATATGCAGATTCAATTTTCACTCCAGAGCATTTAGACATAAAGACAATAAAGACGGATTGTTCATTAGGGGTCAGCTGAGTGAGAAGGCGTCACATTAACTTCACATTCAGTGGTGGGTGAAGTAATTTCAGGGATTCACACGGCCGGCGTAATTTGCACATGGAAGATGGTATGAAAGCCATTAAGACACAGATGAAAATGTAATGCGCTACAACGGTGACTTCATACATCAGTCTCATTTTCACCATAATGGTCCAGGCTTCTTGAGGCTACACACCATTTACTGTAGTGGTGGTACTACTGTGGTAACTGTGACTGTAGAGAAGAAAAAAAAAAGGCACTGATACACATATCCATCATGTATTTACTCAGTGACCAAAGACACGGGGCAGCGTATCGAGACCGCTTTGCATGACACATTTTGTCAGACCGAAATACAATGTCTCCTCGTCTCATTCAGGTGGGCACAGTGTTACCTGCCCTCCATCGCAGTTTCATGTCCTGACGCTCAGCACAATACATGGGGACAATGCCTGCTCCTACGCTACAAACCAACAGAACCTCCTTCCCCCTCTCAAAGAAAAAAAGGGCACTAAATTACCAAGGAGGCAAAAAGGAGGTTGTGCAGGCTCTTTAATTCAGTGGTTGGGCTATGTTAATAAACAGTTCTGCACAGTTCTCTCTGCTCTGCAAAGAGATGATATGACAAAAGAACTGTGGAGACAAAATTGAATTTCCTTTGACAGGATGTGGCTCCTGTTGAGGCTTATTGATTTTCATCACAGGCACCTTGTGGAGGCCATCAGAAACTTGGAACTGCGAGGACTCAGTGGCAATTGAAAGAAAATGGCAAAGAAACACTAACAATGGGGTTTCATAAAAAAAGTTGTATTGCCTCAACCTTGTTGTATAAATGTCAGCTTTATTTATGGATAAGTGCAACGATGCCGCGTCAGTGCAGTTTATAGTAGCTTAACTGGTAAATTGTAATATCTAGTTGGTTGTACTTCCAGAGGAGGAAATGACAAACCTTATGTCTAAAATACTTTTCACCTTCCGCAGTGACATACTTAACAGAGACAACTTTCAGGAAAGAGATACCTGTATGCGCCTGGAAATCCTAAGACTATGCACCTTCTTGATAATGACATCTATTTGCTGTGCTTGCGAAGCAATGCCTTTCAAACACTGTTGAGCGAACAGCACTTTGTGAAAATGGGCAGCTCTCCTGAGAGCACTTCAGCAAAGAGACAGAGGAGTAAGAGCCTTTCACGGCAGACAAAGGCCTGCGCATCGCTTTCAGCCAAGCCAGAGTTTGCAGGATTACTTCACCCGCACGCAATCAGGATGAGAAATTGTGGCAGGAAATACCTGGAAATTCAGAAAACTGTAAATAATCTCCGCATGGGTATAAAGTGCTGTTCAAACCCACCTTGTTGCCCCCAGTGACAAACTGTTTGTAGTTAGATCTGGAGAACTGGGGGTGCAAAGCCACCACCTAACAAACATAAAGGAAGGACAAATCAAAACCATTACAACTCGACTGTTTGGGAAAGTGAAGTTTGATTCATACTGAGGCAAAAACATCCAGCTATGACAACTTTGAGAAATACTTACTTTTATGGGACAGTCAAAGTTCTCATGGAAGCCCTCTCTTGTATAGAGACCAAACACTTGAACCTGAAATAGAGATGAGACAGCAGAACGGCAAGCAAAAGGTGAATAACTCAACGTTTCTTCTTTAATTGCTGCCTCTGCAACTATCCGGGGCCAGCGGGGGGAATTGTGGTCAGGAAAGACTTTGATTGGCTCGCTACTTCTCCACTGGGTCACCAATTAGTGGGCACCTTGATTCTTTGAACCCTGCAGGGTTTAGAAAGCAAGAGCCCTAATCTTGGAGTTGACCACAGCCAGCTCCTGTACCTTGAGAGTAATACTGAGTTACTCAGTTACTATTAGTGACACCTCAGGTTCGTTTGATTTGAGGCTCAAAAATTGACAGTTTTTCTTTTTAGGTGAGGGAAATTACCTGATACTCTGATGCGATCAGGGTTTTTTTTTTTTTTTTTTTTAACTGCTTCAGCGATTAAGGATTAAGTTAGATTTCAAAGGATTAACTGCCAACTGACTTGGTTGAGAGCAAACAATTGCTGTAGCATTGATTTTAATTGTCTGCTCCACTTTTTTGTGCGACAAGATCTTGTTTTCCCCCCATCGGTGCTGGAAGTGTGTGTGCATGTGTGTGCGTGTGTTTTGGAGTATTAGATATCAGAGAGCATATCTTAACTGCAAAATCCATGAAGGATGGTGATAATGATGAGAAGAGACAAGATAACAGCAAGATGGAGAACATGGAGGGGGTATCCATAGATGGCTGATGGCTGACTGACAGCTCATCGGATGTGAGTGCAATCCATTCCCCTACTTTTCAAAATTGGTAAGAGCTTTTTATAAAGTCCTGCATCATGAAAAAAAAAAAAAAATCTTGTGTAGATATGGTGGAGATAAGACGCCAAGTTAATGCTCTGACTGTGAATGAAGCATCTTCTAAGCATTCAGGTCTAAAAACCTCAAGTTCCACAACATTAGCATAAAGTTCCACCCTGATAAGACCAGTTTTATATGATTCTGAGGCTGAATTATGACAGATTTGCGATTCTTTAGCGGCAAGCCCAAGGATCAGTAACCACCGGCGATGAGCTGAAAGATCTCACCTTCCCATCCTCGGAGCAGATGCCCACATGCTCTCCACTTTCATCCAGGCTGATCTGGTTGATCTTCACTGAACTCTGCGGAGACAGAATATTATGGCATCTATTTTTTTCGCGGCGGGGAAATATCTTTGCGGCTGGGCAAACGCTGGCTGACATTTTTTCCCCCCACTGAGTGGAATATCAGAAAAAGCATAGGGCAAAACTCCAACAATATAAAGGTTGTATGGTCCCATACTGTACGTGTACATTCACTCAGTATAACACTTATGCAGGAAACCTTCTGTCGATGCTTTTAAATGTTAGTCATTTATGGTACTATAGGGGGCTTTAGGTAAAAAGGATGAACCAAATGGCACAGATAACAAACAACGAGAAAAAGTGTGCACACGTTTCACCCGGCATCTTTAAGACACGTTAAATTCTGTTTTCCACAGAATTATGTCCACCTCATAGCTGGTAATGAAATATGAGGGCGAGTGGAACTCGAATCGACAGTTATGAGCATGACTGCAGGTACAGAAGTTTAAGGCCTGGCGCCGCCCAGATTTTTCTTTTGACTTGCAAATTGAATACATTTCCAGAACTCGTGCCCTCCCGACCCAATGAGCTTAAATTTAAGGAGAAAGCAAAATAGGAGGACTTAACAGGACATGCAAGAGCATTTTCGATCACACACTTCTTCTTCTTCTTCTGCATTTCTATGGTATTGAATCTGTCTGCTGGGCCTTAGCCATCATTGAGGACACAGAGATCCTGTCCTTGGTATATGTCCATTGAATTCAGAGGTTTTTATCCAACCTGCAGGAAGTTCACATTTTAGTTTACGTTCACTTATTATTCATCACTGGCTGATCCCAGGATGTTTAATGGTTGTTGTTGTGCTCCAGTCGATCTCCAGACGAGTCAAACGCAAAGGTGATTGGACTTTGTTTGGGTTTTTTTTTTTTTTTTTAATTCTCTCAAAACAACAACACAAAATCAACCAACTGCACACAAAGCAAAAAAAAAAACAAAACAAAAAAAACATTTTAGTGTCATAACTCACTTTGAGAGCTACACTATGCCAGTAAATGTCACAACTCATAAATATGAAATCCTTGTACGTTTTAATTATTGACACGCTGTAATGCGAGCTGACAAAGGAGCTCATTATCCAATTCAAAGCCTTGAGCAGCATGTTCGGTTTTGTGATACTTTGTTCCTTGTTTTACCTCATTAACCTCGACCTAGCACCTTCCCACCATCAGGTGTTTTGACAGAACACAAGACTTTGCATAAATTACATACTGCAGTTTTGTTTCGACTCTCTAGAAGAGAGGAGTGTGCCAGCCTGACTCAGTAGCCAATAGGCCTCAATCTGCCCTACAGAAATTCCACTAACAGGGGTTCAAATGAAATCAATCAAATTAAATTACATCCATTTATGAAAATGGACCTGTCCATTTACATCTTGCTTCCTCCAATGACTTGGACTCCGCTTTTTAAGGTCTTGCTCTTCACTTGTACTCAATAGAGTGGGCGGTCTCGCCCCCATTACTTATGTTTAAATTGGACTCGTAAGTAAAGATCAGATTCATTACTCATACCTGTATCCCCAGCAGTGTCAAGAAGGCTTAGAAACAGCATTTGGAGATGGGCGGTAAAGAAACGACATTAATAAACAGTTAAACTTTTCGAGAGGTGGGGCTGAACTCAGCATGACTAAATCCCAAAGGAGGACAGAGTAATGAAAGTCTGTACTCAAGTACAAGTACTGTTCCGTTATGGAAGCGATACTCATGTGCGAGTAAAACTACCGCCATTAGATAAATACCCGAGTAAAAGTATAAGGAATTCATCTCAAATGCTCAGAGTTTTAGTTACTTCTGTTGATGTTTGATGCATTATCAGTATCAGACATTCAGTAAAGGGGGTTTCTGATTCTGTCCTGCTCAGTAGTCATGGTCACCTCTCCAGCCTGGGCCTGCAGGGCTTCATTGGTCCCGTTGTGATTGGAGGGCCTTATTGACTACAAAAATGCAGCTGAAAGATTTGCATATTTAGTCAAATATACTGCGTAAAACTGCAGACTTGGCAAAGACTTAGTTACAGTAATTTGAGACTGAAGTATTCTGTCAATGAAACCTATGGCTGGATGTGTTGTTCGTTCGGGCGCCGATCTTTTCTGTTGCATTTGAGAACAACTTGCCAACACTGCGCTTCCGCTGACCCGAGCGTTGACGAAGACTCTGAAATCAATATGATGTTCTTAATCATGACTCAGGAAAGCACAATACGCCATATTTCAGCAAACGGTAAATCTCCAGAGATCGCGTCAGTATGTGCGACTGATAGTGAGCTTCGGTTATGAGACTCGTCTGAGCACTCCGTGCGTACGAGCAGGCTAGAACGCCATCATCGTGACAACCAGAGAGGGATTTTGATGTACTCACAATTTCAAACTTCTGGGTGACATTTCCCTGAATGTCCAGGAGGAAGACCTTTCCAAAATGGGTCCCCAGGGCAAGAAACTGAAAGAAGAATAAATGATGTGACCTAAACTAAAAACGCACTTAAAAATAATTCAAGATTTTGAAATTCTTGTGCTGATGAAGGCTGCTGAAATGGATAAAAAAAAATATATATATATATATATTCCTGGAGCTGGAGCGACATGGGCAGAGTGGGGATTGGGTGGGCTTGGAGGCAAAACTGTGAAATTGCAGGGGTTGGAAAAGCCCTATTTATTAAAGCAGACAGTGTGAAATGGTATTTTTTTTTTCTCAAATTAAAATGCTTAAGCATAATAAATGCACTGTACATCCGACTTCTTCCCATGCCCCCCATGCAACCCAATCACCTCGCAGCCCAGCACAGAGCTATTACTTCTACCGAGCAGCAAGTGGTTTCTGTGTTTTGTGCTTCAGCAGAAGTGCGTGTGCATATGTGGGTGTGGGTGTGAGTGTGTGTGTGTGTGTGTGTGTGTGTGTGTGTGTGTGCATGTGGGTGTGTGTTTGATTCCGCTGGGAGAGGGGGAAAAAAAATATATAAAAACTGGGGGCTTTTGGCATTAGATTAAGTGTGTGTTCTTCCACCCCAGCCCCTGCTCCATGCCCTCCTCCTAATCCCTCTCGCTCACACACACACACACACACACACACACACACA
>CAAKHG010046035.1:0-12629 GCA_901007715.1 Dactylopterus volitans
TAAATATTTTTCATATGAGGGGATATAAGGGATTTCTGTTTATGATTAAACATATTCCGTGATGCGTTCATAGTCATGTCCGCCACACTTGAATGTGGCACATTTGCAACATAAACCCAGTTGAGGGGCCTCGGCTAAATGAGGAATACTTTTCACTTTTAAGTGCTTGTAGCATGTTTCTGTTAATGATCATACCTTTAAAACATGTTATTTTAACAATTAGGAAAAAAAATCTTTTTTCAAAAACACTTATTACAACATTTCTGTGCTAATCTGATCCTTTTCCTGTAACTTCTCTTGAATGCTTATTTTCGGGTAATTTCTTGCTAGTGTACTCGTGTATTCAAATGTTTTCATTGATGGCATTTTTTTTTTTTTTTTTTGCATGCTAAAGTTGATTATAGAAAAATTTAAGAACCTTGAAAAGCAAAGAGCATATACACCTCCTCCAGGTTCATGGAAGATTTTCAGGAGAAAATGTCCAGATGTGTCCAAAAAACGGGTTATTCATTGGTCCCATTCCCCCACACCTACCAACCCCCCCCCACACACACACACACACTCACACACACTCACTCACTCACACACACACACACCCCCAGCTGGTTTCATGGAAAATGGCCTGGTGAATTATTTGCTTCATTTTGTTGACAGAGGGACATTCGGACAGCGCAGACCTTCACCAGCGCCGGTGTAAAAGACAAATTGGCCTCCTTGATTCACGCTATACTCAGCAGACCCTTCTAATTCTAGAACACAAACAATTGCAGGGGAAGACATTACAACTATATTTATATTGTTTATGTATTAATCAGTGATGCTGGATCAGGTTTATTCTGATTAAAGGCTTGTGAATGACACCTGAATGCAGCCACAACCAAAAATATCTCAGGATATCAAGGACCCTTATTTGAAAGTTTGATTGTGATTTTATTTTTTTTATTTTTTTAACAGATTTACTTAAATTCTGGGGCAAGAGGCCACATTTATCCTCTGTGACTTTTTCACTATTTCATTTTGCATGAACATACTCCTCTCTGTTTGGGTAATTAGCAGCATCACAGCCATAAAGTAACAACAGCCTGGCTTTTTTTTTCTTTTTTTTTTTCTTTTGCTTTTTTTGTCCTTGACTGTGTAAACGGCAAAACCTGCTCCACACAGAAAAACACACATCTTGCATTTCCTCATAGTCGCCCTGAAACTGGTTGGGACAGTCAACTTGCTTTGGTGTTGCTGTTTATTTATCGGTGGAATTCAGACAGAAAATATCTGTCGATTAATGGAGGATATGCAACCAAAGAAGCATAGAAATTTATATTTATTAAATAATAATCTATCACAGTTTTCCCCTTTTTGCTAAATTTTTTTTTACAGATTTTGACTGATTTTTACAGAAACACAGAGAAAAGGAAAGAATCGCGTTAAAATGTGCTGAGGTAAATTTTCCCGGAGAACATTAACTTTTTAGAGAACGAGAATCCCACAGAACATCATCTTGTTCCCTTGAAATAGCAAAAGATGAATACAAGTTTATTATTGTGTTTTCTTGGATCAAATTCTAAAAACAAACACATAAAATCTAATTTCTATATTAATTAAAGCATTTCTAAACTGAGATGTTATAATGTGTATAGGACTTTTCAAAACAGCTCCCGCAGCTCCACATCCTGCGGCGCATGTTTCTCCCATCGTGGACCATCGGCGCCACCTAGTGGACGTGACTGGAAGACGGCTCAGGTGAATTTTGTCAAACTCTTTTAGGTCACGGGCCACATGCGTTCCATTATGATCTCAAGTGGGCTGGACCAGTAAAATCTTTCATAACCTACAAATAACTTTTCCAAATGCTTCCAATAAACTAAGGTAATTTCATCAACAGTCTCTTCCACATCCGCACATCACATTCATCTCCGTTGGGTCTACAAGCAGCACATGGTGCTCATCACATACAGTATGTTTTTGAATTCATTCACTTTTCCATATATATTTCCACCCCCTGTATAATGATTTCTGCAATTTAGCCATTTTTCCCCCTCTTTCCTCCGAAGTCTTTATGATCGCTGCTTCATTTTTTTTTTTCTGGTCCCGCCCTTCTATCTGCTATTTCTTTACCCCAAAGCTTTCTGTAATCTTGGCCAGAGAGGTGCCATGCAAACATGAGCTTTGTAATAATGCTGACAGCAGCGCACGCAGGAGGAAAGTTAGAAGTAATCCTCCACCTTTTATTTGCAATTTAGAGACCAACAGTTTTGACGTGGCCGTACTCATAGGATTCCTCTAATCCTGTTTGAACACGCATGTGCGGTACATGCTCTTTTGGACTAAATTTGCCAACAGCATTTTCACACAGTGTCCATTATATCTGAATAAGACCACTGAGTGAAACAAATGGAATCGCCGACCTCTCTGCAGTGCGCGCGCACTGTAGTGGGGCTTCAGCTTCTGCTACAGATCCTTATATTCGTAAATCCATCGCTAATCCCAATATTCCGCCTATCTCGAGACGCGCCGGTTGGTGTTTGGCGGTGCCCACGTCCAGTTTTTGCTTTTACTGCCTGGACCTCAGTTACTTCCTCCGCTGTAGAACCATGGTACTGACACGCAGTAAAATCAGTCACCGCTCCACAAACGGCTGCAGTGGGATTCTCGTGGACCGATGAACCAGAGCCCAGCTCGGCTGTAGTTCCCTCCCTCCACAGCCTGATGTCAGCATCGCTGCGTTCCGCGCTCACTCGGGCAGCGACGCAGCCTGCCAGTGATGCTGCGACAGGTCCGTGGCGACGGCGTGCTCGCGCTCGGTCGTGATCAGATCAAGAGGCTGACCGGATTGGAGTGCGATCCCAGCAGAATGGGACTGGGATATCGGGTGAGGGTTGAGGGTATAATGAGAGAAACGGCTGTCGTGATCTGCGGGTTTGCAAAAAAAAAAAAAAAAAAAAAATCACAATGACATGGCTGATCAAACGCAGCAGCAGCAGCAGCTGGCTGGGGGGACCTCCAACATCTCCTGAGCGCTGGGTTGTGAAGGCAGGAGCAGAGGAGCACTGGCGGTGGTGGTGGTGGTGGTGGAGGGAGGACGGGGGTCGCACACACACCTCCAGCAGATGGTTGGGAGGTCCGGGGCTGTGCGTTTGCATGGATGTCTGCATCTCCTGCATGTGTGCGAGTGGCTCTCAGAGGAGCTAATTAGCTGTAGCAGACTGAGAAGTGCAGGGATCCAGATTGTTTCACTTTGGTGGCGGCACAAACACTCCGGCTGCTCCTGCCAGATTCAGCCCGAGAGCATCAGTCACCTTTAGTCACCAAAGGGCTGGATTTCATGTTTGGAATTTTTTTTATTTTTTGCTGAATTCACCACAAAAGCATCCCTTGACCATGTGAAAATGTGAAATCAACATGCTCCAGCGGCGTTTGGGCCTGCAGGCAACTTGTAATAAATACCTCAACAGCCGTATGAGTCAACCTGAGAGTGTTTTTATAGTTGTTGACAGAACCGGAGAAGGCAGGACCCTGCTGACTGTGTTGCTGTTAACCCGAGATGGCGGGGAGTGGGTGGTCGGACCGACCCGGTGCCCCCTCACCCCCCCCGCCCCGCTGTCTGGCACGGAGCCGAGCGTGCTGCTGACGTCGGCCTTGACGTCGGCGTGACGGAGGCGCAGTAAGACGCGGTTGAGGCGCCCGAGAGAAACGTCACCCTCTCCCATGTCTTCAGCTCCAGTTCAGTTCTGACAGAGTCCCTCCTCAGAGTTGAGAAGGTGCCAGGATATTTGGAACGGCGGGGCGGGAGAGGGGGGGTGGGAGGCAGAGGTGTGGCAGCAGCAACAGAGAGAGGAGAGAGACATTGATTCTGTCCTGTATTTCACACCCTTCAAAGCCTTTTCAAGCATATTGACTCCAGCTCGCAGCCAGGAGATGTTTACTCTCCGTCTCATCGCAGAGACGACCGGAGAACAGCCGGACACATGGGATAATTAGGCCTTTCACACGCTAACAAGACACACAACTGAACATTTTTCATCTGTAGTACTGTGGATTTGCAGGGAGGGAGAGGAAAGAAAGAAAGAAAGAAAGAAAAAAATCACGCCTCAGCACCGATTCTGTCGTTTTCTTGCGTGAGCCAGAACACACTTGTGTCAGATATTGTCGCGTTATTGAACCGCGCCTATGTTTCGCTCTTGTGTGTGTGTGTGTGTGTGTGTGGTGTGTGAAATTTTCAGTTGCCTCTTTCTTGCCTGTTGTCACACCACGAACAAGAACTGAGGACTGACATCTGCAGACGGATTCATCTCTGCAGGGAGCTAAAGACGAGGTGTTAAAATCATCCTTATGTCTTGCAGTGACTCCTGTTTTTTTTTTTTTAGTTTTTTTTTTTTACTTCCCCTCCCATCGCCGCCGCTGGGCTGCTCTGATATGAGTCAAGGAATTAACTTTATCAACCCCCCGCCCCTATCCACCGCTCAAACATGTAACCGCCTGCATCGTTCTTCTTAATCGCAGTTTCGTGGAGAAACCAAAGAAACATCTAGACATCAAGAACTGGATCAGAAAAGAGCACCCACACACCAGCGTCCGCAATCATCCAGGAAACGCAGGCACACACACACACACACACACTCCTAAACCGGCAGCGAGAACTCTGTATGGAGGCAATTGCCTAAACTCAAAAAGAGGTTACCCACTTTTCTGCAGAGGCAGATCGAGGTGACATGCTGACTCATACTTTGGCTCGGTTTCTTCTAGGTGGCAGGAGCGCTGCATGATAGGATTTTTTTTTTTTTTTTTTTTTTTTTTTTTTGGTGGACCCCTTTGAAGCAGTTGGGACTCACGAGTTTGGAAGACGCCGAGCTGACGTCGCAGCAGTCGGACACGCGGTTACTTACAGCCGCCGCATTACTTGATGCCCTCCGATAAATTTCTTCCACGGATGAATTGGATCATGACATCTCTTTGTCTTCCTCCCCTCCACCCCAGCCCACCCCCACCGTCAGGGGAGTCATAGCAACCTCCCATTCAATCACCAGGAAGAATGTGATTGAAGGGGAGTGGATGGTGGGGGGGGGGCATAAACCAATGATAGAATGATGGGCTCACCACGGCTTATAACCTCAAATTTTGTGTAAGCTGACCTGCACTCTACCTCGTCATAATGCATCAGTGAAGTTTATTAGACGTACACACACACACACACACACCCAGACACACACATATCTGAGCGGACCACTATAGTTGGCAGTGGACTGATAACCACACAAAGCGACAGATGCGAGATGGAGCCATGTAAGAGCTCATTGACCTCTGCCCTGTTCTGGGCGCCGTGTTCGCTGGCGCAAATTACCCGTCCATCCATCCCCTGAATCCTTCCAGCAAAATGAGACCTACTGGGCCACCGCATCTCCCGGGCAGATATAGCCCTCTCCCCTCCACAAATTACAGTCCTTTCATGCGTGCATGTGCATGACAAAAGGGACAAAAAGTGCCAAAGGAAGTATGAGAAAGAGAGAAGAGAATTTCTAATAAAAGATATGAGTTTTTGCTGCTCCGGTGTGTCCCCCTCATAGAAACTCTCATTTGTCATTTGAAATGTCAGAAAACTAGGGACAAAAATTATATTGCATTGTATGAAGCCCCCAAAAGGGACCAAATAATGTCCAAGTGAAAGATAAATTCACTTATGATTAAATAATACAGAAAAGATCATGAGAATAGAGTAGAAGGATTAACAGTATAAATTAAGATACCGTGCCATAAACTCAAATATACCTCAGTAAGTACTTATCTTGGCACCCAGGCATCCACAGTCAACAATTTTCCCAAATTGCACCTGGGAACATGGGCAAAAGTTTCCCCAAAGGATTTCTGCCAGCAGCAGAGGTTCGTTAATCCAGGCTGCCGGAGATAAAGTGGCCTGGACTCGACTGGCCTGATTTACAAATTTAGCCGCAGGCGAGTGATCGAGGACAAGTTTACTCTCGTAGCTTCTCCTGCTTTTTTTTTTTATGACAGATGAAGTTGCCTGGCCGGGTGTCGCGTAAGTCACGCATCTTTTTTTTTTTTTTGCTTTCCAAGTTTGCTGTTTCAGAGCTTCAGCACCAAAGCGATGTGGACAAAAACTGTCATACAAGATTGAATCAGAATCATTTGTCTCATGTTCCTCATATTGATATGTTTCTCATCACGGGATGTTTGCTCAGACATTTCAGACCGATTGTTCTTCTGTTTTTGACACCTTGGCACCGTATCTTGTTGACTCTTTCGGATACTTTTCCTGGTCTAATTTCAGACGAGAATGCTCAGCGTGAAGGGACATCACAGTGTGGTGTGTTGTCCTGTCTCGTCTTCTTCCGCTTATCTGGGTCCGGGTCGCGGGGGCAGCAGTGGCCTGCCGTCCGATCCACCAGACCCATATGGGTCTCTCCTGCAGGTGGGGGGCCTGCTGGCGGATGGACCCATGTCTCTGTCTCGGGCTGGACCTGATTGGACACCATAGGCGAAGGCCCGGCCAACCAGGCGCTCGCCGACAGGCCCGTATCCAGCATCTTTATGGACCATTCTTTGTCTGACTCTTGACCCCACCAGGGGCTGCTGCCCCCCGACAACATAGCGCCTGGGATCATGAGGACACCTAAACCCCTCCACCACGATGAGGTGATGGTCCACCGAGGTGGTCTTGTGCTGTCTTAGATTTCATTTTTTATCATTTTCATTATATTTGCATGGTCATCGCTGTGAAGGGGTCCGTTTGAACCCAAACGATTATCTACATACACAAAACCAAGTATTTTTGTTGCCTAAATGTAAACAAAACGTGACGGATATCTGCTCAAAGATTGGAGGCCAACCTTTGGAGAGGCTCTGTGGATCAGCCGGCCACAGTAACAATGACTGTCCCATCCGGGCCGTTTCCTGAACAGTCGGCACAGAATGTCACAATCCGGCCAGAGCTTCATCCTGGTCACACTGAGGAACTCTTTTGTGCACCAGCCAGTCTTAAAATCACATGCGCAGCGTAATCCCAGATCAAATGCACCACGCAGGGCCTTGAATGTCATCCTCTGTGTTTATATTGTTTAATACAAAATATTTGTTTTCCTTTCTTCTAAATGTTTTATAATTGTAATGGCAGGTTTAACGTGTTTAGGTTTTTTCATTGTTTTTTTTCTCTGTGATATTTCAGATGAAGCTGCTCTGCAATGACGCAAGATGGATTTCGATGAGTCAGACAAGAAAACTGAAAACTAATTATATTAATTCCCCTTAAATAAGAGGTCAGTTAAGTCTAAAAACCTTAACAGTATATTTGCAATAACAATTCATTTCCATATAGGATTGAAACCCCATCTTCTTCCTCTGGGTCGAGGTCCTGTGTTTATCCGCTGCAAACTGCTGTCGAGGTGGAGTTCGTCGCCATCTGTGGAGACGGTCTCAGTAAATGGCCGAATACCTGCAATGTGACCGTTCGCACCCTGGTGCAAATAGACACTCCATTTAAAATGTAGTTTTTTTTGGGTTTCTCCAGCTCCTTAGTTTCCCTCTTGCCCCTCTGTGTCAGCCTCTGGGCTCTTTATGGCCCACAGTTGAGAGTCGAGCTGGTTCACTTCCCGGTACCGGCAGGAAAAAACTTTGCCTGTGAGGGGAGTGAAGAAGCGCGCTCCCCCCACCGAAGTGCCCTCGAGCAAGACACTTAACCCGACAAATGCTCCCCGGGTGATGTAACCATGGCAGCGCACTGCTCCTGTGTGTGTACGAACTATGCATGCGTGTACTAACAGATGTAAATTTCATTGTCCATTCATGTACTGTACGATTACAATAAAGTGCCTTTCCTTTGCGATACACTTGAAGTTTCAGCAAGCTGAGGCGTTTTTTTTATTCCTCCCGAGGCAGTTTCCAATACAAACACTGGAATGACACCGGAGTCTCATTCAGCCAATCAAAATCAAGCCAGCTAGTCCTCTTTTTAAGGAAAATGATGAGGACTTTTTGTGGTATAACTGCGGACACTAGTTTTGGAGGGGAAATCTGGAAGTTTGCTGCCATAGACGTAAAATGCAGTTTAACTTGTGTTGGGTATCATTCAAAGTGGACAAATGCTTTTAGGTCGTAATAAATTTTTAGAATAAGCTTTTGCAATTGTGTGTATGTAACATTACTCCTTCATTCGACTATTGTTTAGCTCTAAAAAAAAAAAAAATCAATTATAAGTGGTGGGAGCGCACTGGGGTTAGTAAATACGTTTTTTTTTGTCTTTTCTCTTTATTTTCTTGTCAGATTTGTCATATCAGAATAATTTTTTTCCCCAGTTATGTAAATTAAACCACATGGGGTTTAGTTTACATAACAAAGTCTCCTTTGTCAGCTCTTACGAGTTTGCAGGTCTGTTCATGACTAAAACAGCTTGTTCCTGAAAGTGAAAGGACGTTTATACTACATTCCTCCATTTTTCATGTAAATATTTATATATTGATTTCTTGCTCTTTCTCTTTTTTTGTCTTCCTTAAAGAGAAGCTTCCTGCCTCTCCCGAGAGCTGTTTAACTTCACCACTTTTCAATGTCTTTTTGTAGTTTAACCAGCCAATTTGCCACCCTCCGATTCCTCATGTTTGTTACATAAAGCGCCCGGACGTCAGTCAGGTTTAACAACCGCGCTGCTGCCAACGTGATCATGTTGTTATTTATTCATTCTGCTTCTCTGTTTGTCTAATGGTGTGTCACAAATGGAAACAGCCGGGGGGGAGGGGGGGGGGCTGAACCTCACTTTTAACATTTCAAAAGCAGATTTCCTGTCTCACTGTGGTCACTCAGGCAGCCGACGGTACACCACCCATGATCCTCTCCTCTTTCAATGGCCATGTGTGGCTGCCTCTCCGCCCTTTGTGTGTTTTCTTCTAATTTCTCCCACTCATTCATAGAGTTTTCTGTTTGAACAAACGTGCCCCCTCCTCTCCGAGGACAGCGGGGGACCCAGTGGTGAAGTGCATCAAAGTTTGTTTCATGTTGGCTTTTTTTTTTTCTTTCTTTTTTTTTCAAATTCTGAATTTAATTGGCTTTAGAGGGACGCCAGAAAGATTTCATTCATCCACGCTCACGCTTCACTGACATGTCGAACGGCTCGTCGGCATCTCGCAGCACGCTAAGAAGTCAGACGTTTTCAAGGGGAAGTTGTTTGAGAATGTCATCTGTTGGTTTTAAAAGCCAAAATATAACGAATGCCGCATGCAAGTGGCTGTCAACACCCTTATTGGGAATATACTCATCAATGGCATCACTCAAATGCGATAAATACGATACAAGTAAACCTAATTTCTCTGTTTAGTACTCACTGAATTGATATAAGCTGGTCACGCTTTGTTAGGTATTCAACCGATGGTTCCACCTTTTTCAACATTTACGTTAAATGACTCAATTCAGTGTCACATCAGAAGTGGCGCCCTCTTTTCTCTGATGTGTCGCTCATCTCTTTGCTCTTAAACCTAGAAATGTATCTAGAGTATCCCAGCGGAGCGTCGCTGTCAATGATCTACACACGGACCCATTTCAAGGCTCATTAACGGTCTCGACAAACAGCAGGCGGATCTGAATAGCGTGTGCACACAACATTTAAAAGTCATCTGATGATGAGATAGCGGCCGGGGCGGCGTGGTCGTCTCTGCTGGGGTAATGATTTGGTCAATATCAATTGAGTACGGCAAACACAGAGCTATTGGCCCCGCGGATGGCTGATCAATTAAGTGACAACGGTCGCCTGTTGGTCATCTGGAATCACAGGGCAGCGGGATTGTAAAGTGTCAGCTGATGCATATTCATCTCCAGATACCGTATTTGTTCGGACTGTTTAATTGAAGAAAAAGAACGATAGCTCATGGAGAGCTGCTGCTGCTGCTGAAGCTCCAAGCGAAACCAGCAACCCGATAAGTTGAAGGCGCAGACAGGGAGAAAAGACCCACGTTGACGTTTGAGTGACAGATGCCATCTGGAGACCTTGGTAACGATGATGAGGGGAAAAGTGGGAAATCGGGTGGCGTCAATGCACAGTGAAGCTCATCCAGAAGGTCCGTGCAACGTCCGAGGAAGCGAGGGGAGCGGAGAGGAAGCTGATGCTCCCCTGCTGCCGGTGCAGCCGCAAGCTGTTGATTTAACACACGACCGCTGGGAGTCCACATCCTGACGCTCGCTCGCGGTCATGACGGCGACCAGAACCAAAAGTCTTTCCCCCTGATGGTTAAAAAAAACAAAAAAAAAAACATTTGTTCACTCCTGTCCCAGCCTTGTGTCAAAATCTGTTTGTTTTTTTTTAACCCTCCAGCAATGCGATAATAGTGCAGGCTCTCTCTTTACTGACCAATCACAGGAATTAAATGCACCAGTGTCCTGTAACTACCACAAATGTCCGGTGTTGCTCTGCAAAACTTTTTTTTTTTTTTTTGTCATATTAACCATCCAGTTAATACATCATAAAACACGCGGGAGGTTCAGAACAGGGTGATTTGGACCGGAGGACTTGTTTAGTACATGTTTGTGAAATGTGATGCAACAACAAGTTATGACTCGTTGCTGACTCTGCCCCCTCCGGCGAAATGAGCTGTTCAGCATCTTTCAGCGTATTGTTTCGCTGGAATTGACCACTTTAGCTTCAGGATTTTCAAAAGGGTAATACATACGGAGATAGCGGGGGGCTAATGCCAGGCTTTTAACCCAGACTATTTTCTAACTAACATCTTTACTATTTATACATTTCATCCCCACCGCTGCACACTGCCAACCCAGAGCCAAGCAGCAGGCAGAGTTACTGACTAACCGGTGAACATAGTTCTAATGGCGCTTTAACGAGATCGCGAGCGTGATTCCAACCGCATGCTGACGGGGTGCGTCTGCCGTCCGCTGCCCCGTTCGCCATATCAAGTGTATGAGCTAATAACAAATCGCTGTTTTGTTTACTGCTTGGTAAAACTCCTGCCAAGAGCCCAAAAAAAATCGGCTTGATTCAGGTTGAAAGAACCATGCGAGCTTAGCGTGGCAGCATGACAGAAAAAAAACAGTGCATGATCGAAATGAATAAACAGATTTTAAAAAATAAGAAAAGAACGCACCGATTTGACGCTTCCTTTTATAGCCGCCAGGTTGCTTTCTTCCTGCGGAGGAGGGAACAAGCGCTCTCCTGAAATTGAGACATAAACTTTTCAGCTCTGATGTTTTTCCTCTGACTTGTAAAGCCAACATTAGTCAGCTGACGCCGTAATATCTGTGAAGCCTCTTGGCCCATCAAATATTGAAGCGCTGAGCATTAAAAATGCACGAGGTTAACAATACTGTGTTATTTCTCTGATCCTTCCTTCTACTGATCATCTTTAAAGGGAGCAGGCCCGAGGCTGCTCACGGAGGCAGACGCGCATCCATCAACATCCAAATGGTTTCCAGCACTCACTCATTCTATTGTATTTCATGCCTCCAGAAATGCATCACGTTACTGATAGTGAGCCAACCGACAGTAAAAGGGGTTCATATCTTTGCCTTTCTTTTTTCCTTTTTTTTTTTAACATTTTTTTTTTGTTTTACAGTGATGAAGGCAATAACGTAGGTGCATTTCTCACTTTTTCTAAGCCAGTCTAAGCGGTGCTTACACACCGCTGCGTTTTTACGCGTATTCAGCTCAAACAGCAATACAAGCTCACGGTTTAATATCACATTTTAAAAACACCAGCAGCTCTGCCTTTATTCTCATACTGCATGTCATGCTCGGGTAGAATGACGGAAGTGCATTTGAAGTGCAAATATACTCTCATTTTTAATGTCTCTCTCATCTTGGACCATTTCCTTTGCCTTAATTCCCTTTCCTCTGTGTCTCCCTCTGTAACAACAGCTGACAAAAAAAAAAAAAGAAAGAAAGAAAGAAAAGAAACTCTAATGAAGACCAGAGAGACTTCCTAATCGTATGTCACCATCAAGGTCCGCAGGCATACACGAATAAAGACATCGTGACGGGGGAAAGACTTTCAGCTAAGAATAAACTTCGGTATCATGAGGTTAAACATCTTCACAGCCGGAGACACTTTTGATGATGAAATATGAGAGGGGAAAGTGCCTGTGTTTCGACTGCAACCGTAGCGGCGTGATAACCCTCCCGCCTCCGTGTTGATGGCGGATGCATCGCTCCAGCTGAACGGGATGGCGGCGGTGGAGAGATCAGACGCTCTGCTGCTGTCACCAGTGAGGATGTGATTTTGAAAAGTTTTATTTTTATCCATTTTTTTTTTTAAATGCACGTTTATAAAGATCCTGTTATGGACAGCTGCATGTGTGTTGTTTACAGGCGTGAAACAGGCACGCGCGTTTTTAAGATCCGTCAGGAGTCTGTCTGAGCCGACTGGCCTGGGCGGCAGAGGCACTAATGATTGGTGGCACATTGATAGCATCACCGATGCTGCCTTGCTGATGGGGGGGTGGAGTGGGGGGGAGTTAAAAAATTTAAAGCGTTGCCACTGAAGTTCTTGATTTAAAGCAAAGATCGAACTTGTGCTTGTGTGTCTGCGTGCGCTTGCCGTTGTTGTTACATTTACACAAAGAAACAATTCTAGTCCACATTCTCCAAATTATATCCTTGAAGCTGCATTTTTTTTTTGTTGGTTTGTTTG
>CAAKHG010046036.1:0-10665 GCA_901007715.1 Dactylopterus volitans
TGTGTGTGTGTGTGTGTGTGTGTGTGTGTGACAAAGCTCTTCTCTTAGGCTTCCCTCTGTTCCCCATTTAAGTGGATGTGAATTAGCATTTATGTTAAATCGACTCTGCACTTCTTGTTGTTTTCTTTTGTTAAATTCCCCTTTTTTTTTTTTTGGGCCAAACTTCTCCTTCCTCCTCAGGATCGCCGGCGCTTTTCCCGATCACGACTCGCCGAAAGCGCTCCATCGCCGGCATGACTAAGCCCACGCGTGACGCTGCTTTTTTTTTTTTTTGTCCTTTTATTTTGAAGGGCTCACTTGTTTGAGCGGTTAACTGTGACCAACCAACCAACCAACCAACCCCCAACCACCTGCGCACACACACACACACACACATAAACACACACAAACACCCACAAACACACACACACACGCCCTTCCTCCATCACATCCCTCACTGCCTCCAGCTCCCCTCCTCCACTGTATATGCACAGGTGTTGCTGGTGGGGGTTTTCGTGTGTGTGTGTGTGTGCGTGTGTGTGTGCGTGCGTGACTCCTCCTCATTCACCTGAGCTATAAAGGACCCGTGTTTCCGTGGCAGCGTTTCACAGCGACATCACAGGTGCTTCTCGCTTCTCGAGGACACCAAAGCGGCGGCTCCTGGGACAGATCGGGGACAAACAGGGGGGGCGGGTTCTTTCAAGCGCCGGCATGTCGATGGGCATGGAGATCGTGGGCATCGCCCTGGGGGTCCTGGGGTTCCTCCTGGCGATCGTGACCTGCGCCCTGCCCATGTGGAGGGTGTCGGCCTTCGTGGGCGCCAACATCATCACGGCGCAGGTGATCTGGGAGGGCCTGTGGATGAACTGCGTGACCCAGAGCACCGGCCAGATGCAGTGCAAGGTCTACGACTCCATGCTGGCGCTGGCGCCCGAGCTGCAGGCCTCCAGGGCCATGATGATCATCGCCATCCTCCTCGGCGTCCTCGGGGTCATGGTCGCCATCGTGGGCGCCAAGTGCACCAACTGCATCGAGGACGAGGCGTCCAAGGCCAAGGTGATGATCGTCTCGGGGATCTTCTTCGTCCTGGCCGGGCTGCTGGTGCTCATCCCCGTCTCCTGGACCGCCAGCGTGGTCATCCGGGACTTCTACAACCCGCTGCTGACCAGCGCGCAGCGGCGGGAGCTGGGCTCCTCGCTCTACATCGGCTGGGCCGGCACGGCGCTGCTCCTGATCGGCGGCGCCATGCTGTGCAGCAGCTGCCCGCCCAGGGAGAAGAAGTACAAGCCGCCGCGGATGGCCTACTCCGCCCCGCGCAGCGCCAGCGCCGGCGCCGGCGCCGGCTACGACAGGAGGGACTACGTGTGAGCGCCCAGCGCGTGGCCAACGCGAGGGTTGGAGGTGTGTGTGTGAGTGTGTGTGAGTGTGTGCGTGTCGTTAAACCAGGGGTGAAACCCTTTAAAGAGACTCCGAGATGAAGCCCCTCTTTTGCTTTTCCCAAACATCTTGCTAGATTCTTTTGAAACGTTGTAAATATCATTGACCTTTTTATTAATTTGAAAAAAAACAGCCAGTTGCGTGCGTGTGTGTGTGTATGTGTGTGTGTGTGTGTGTGTGTGCGTGCGTCTGTGTGTGTGTGGGGCTTTGCCGGTGTCACGTTGCACTGAAACCTTCAGTTGAAACGCTGCGAGTCGTCTCTCCGGCAATGACACGGAAGGGCTCTCGTTTTACATGGATTTGCGATTGTTAAGTGTGCGTGTGTGTGTGTGTGCGTGCGCGCGTGTGTGTGTGTGTGCGCTTTGCATGCCATATTTGCTTAGGAGAGTTTCTGCTGAGACTGAAACTGAAGATGGAGCCGCGATGTGGCCTCGGGGAAACGACTGTCTTCCTCCTCGCTGAGGAGACGGTTTCGGTTGGCACACAAATTTTCTGTGTCCGTGTTTGTAACTTTATTTTATATATATGTGTGTGTATGTACGTGAAGATATTTGTAATGTATTTTACGCCACTTATCTTTTGTGCCTGTCCTTTAAATGGATTTATATTAAGTTTTTGTATCTTTTTTTTTTTTTTTTGTATCCTGGCTGGTCCTCCGTACTTTAGCCTGTTTAGTGTGTGTGTTCGTGTGTGTGTGTGCGTTGAGCTGTTTCTAAAAAGCTTGTTGTGGGTAACTAAGATGAATTTAGTAAATGTAATATTTCACGAAATCACGAATTGTCCGATGTTTCATCGATGTGCTTGAATTCCAATAAAAGTCATTTTTAAACAGATGTTAAGTTCTGGTTGGGTTTTTTTTTTTTTGGTAGGATTTTTTTTTTAAATTTTATTTAACAGCAATGAAAGTTGATGCAGCAGGTTTCAGGAGGCGCCGGCTACCGAAAACAAACAAGCCTCAAATGTAACTCAAACAGTGGGCGGGGCTTCGGCGGCCTTTGTTTGGTTACGTCTGCCGAACGCCGCCAGCATCCCGGCCCCCCCGATCGGCAGGCGTGGCAGCCGCTTGGCCCCTCTAGGCTGCCATAGGAGCTGCCGGAGATGGAGAATAATAACAAAAAAAAAAAAAAGCCCTCGTCTGCAGGCTGTGTGAAAAAAAGGCGAAATTAGTGGATAAAAAGCAAAAAAAAAAAGTGAAAAACAGGGTGCCGAGTGTGATTCAGGGAATAATCCTGGCTGCCGTTGGATGTTTTTGCCGCCGCCCGTCGCCCCCGGCAACGCCGCCGACGCCCCGCCGGAAGTTCAGGATTTGGGAAACACCTCAGGTTCTCCTCCGTCACCTAAACCCAGACGCACGCTGTCGTATCGCTTTAAATTGTACACAGTTATTGATACTCTGATGCCGCATGCTAATATTTCATTGGCCGCCGCCCTTTTTACGAAAAACTTTGATATATGCAGACAAATGTATATATTTATTCATTTATTCAGGGGGTTTATTTATATTTGTAAAACACCGGTGAGGAAAACTGGAGCTCCGCGCGGGGGGAAACGGTCCGTGTTGCGGAAAGCATCGCCGCTGGACGCGGGGTGGAGGGGTCAAAGGTCAGCGCGCACCAGGAGAAGGCGAGATTGAGCTGACTCATCTAAACTCGTCCCGTTTTTTTTTTTTTTTTTTTTGTCACATGAGCGTCTTGAGTCACTTTGTCGCCACATTTGTGTTTTCCAGTCTTATCAGTGGAAAATAGAAGCAAAGGTACTTTATCAGCCTCGCAAACGCAACGTCACACACACACGCACAAGCGCGTGCACACACACACACACACACACTCGCCCCCTGTAATCTCCAAGGACCATGATCACGGAGAGAGAGAGGGGGCGGGGGGTCAGAGAGTTTATCAATTATCTACCGGAGTTTGTGGCTATTATCTGTTATTTTACTACATAAGCAGCATCTTCAACACATGAGGACGCGCGCGTGTTCTCGTCCGCATGATAATTGGAGTCCAACTGATGAGCCCGACGGGCCACCGTAGCTCCGTCGCCCGATGGAGTCTTTTTTTCATCGGTTGTGGTGCCAGCGTTAATGTTAATATTGTAAATAAAAAACTAGAGTTTTTGTTTACGCCCACCAAAAACCTCCCTGAGGTGAAACCAGCAAGCAGGAGCAGAGATGCCGCTGCTCACATGTGCGTCCGCATCTGTTGACGCAGCAATGTTAGCGACACTTTTAATGAATTTTTTTATTTTATTTTTTTTTGTATCATTTTTTCATGTTTTTTTTATCTGAGGTTGCCATGGCGGTTCCGCTTCGGTTTCCGCTGCCTCCGATCTAAATGTTAAAGTGTTCTTCATTCATATTTGACATTTAAATGTGATACGGTTTCATAGTTTAAATAAACTGTAATCAGCAACAGGTGTGACTATAAAATAAATAGTGGAAAAAGAAAAATAATTTGAAAAATTTTGTTTCAAATTAAGTGATAAATGTTTTTGTGCAGACACTCTCGTATAGCGTATTGTGTGTGTGTGTGTGTGTGTGTGTGTGTGTGTGTGTGTGTGTGTGTGTGTGTGTCTGATGCTGAAAATCTCCCGTCACACTGAAAACATTTAAAACTTTAAGATGTAACTACAGTATTTTCGCGTAACAACCACCAGACGCCTTATTCAGACTAGGCTCCGCCCCCACTAACAAGAATGACCAATGGCATTGCTTCATCGCAGCTCCTCCGTCTTTGCGCATTACTGCCACCGGCCGCCGGCCAGCAAAACACCCACCTGCCTCCATGGCGCCACCAGCAGGTCAGAAGGTCCCACTGAAATCCTGCAACGTCATTGGTGGTTTCCGTCTGTGTGTATGCGCCTCGTAATCGCCCCGCCCCCAAAAAGCTATGATGTCATAACTACAAGGGTTTTCAACCCGGGTTTGCGGCTGCGTCACCATAAATGTGATATGATTTTCCGCTCGCTGGCGCCTCCTCCGCATATAAAGGTGCCCCCTTTTTATTTTCCCCTGCCCCGCCCCCTCCAGCATCCGAGACCGCCCCTGCAGGGTCGGGATTATTAGCATGCACGTATGCTAATCACCTCCGCTTATAACTTATTTTGGGTCAGTGTATCTAATCAGTCAACCGTCCATGTTACCCGTGCAAACCTTTACCAGAGTGCCAATTTGACTTGAAATTATGATATTTCAGCCATTTTTGGGCCTGAAAACCCGACCGGGACCCAGCTGTGGCAATGGAGCATCGTAAAGTGTGTATGAGCGTGTGAGCGCGTGCGTGTGACAGCATCCCTCCGTGTCTTTCACCACTATCAAAACAAAGCAGATGTGCAGGGAAAAAAAATAGGCTAATTTTGTGAGAATTAGCCTGGTATTTGAATTTATGTGAGAATAAAAACAGTTTTTTTGTTTGCAAGATGACGCAAAACTACTAATTTCAGACAACTTGATGGGGGTCAGGGTGGGAGGGGGTACAGTAGCCAAAGAGGGACACATTTCATTTTGGGGCAGATTTGGTTTAACGTGGTGAAAATTTTGTACTTTTTTTTTTTTTTCCTCTTTCTTCGTTTTTAACATTTGCTTTGTGAATAAAGGTTTTTATTTCGAGAAAAAAAAACGCCGAAATAAAGAGAAAACCATCGCCAAGACGGCGCTAAAAGGCCACACGAAACCGACCACAAGAAAACAAAACACAAAAAAACTGAAAAAGTTATCATGTGATACAGGTAAACATTCTGCAACAAAATAAATAACACGGCCAAAAAGGAGTAAAGAAAACTCATTTGCTCCTCCCCCTTTCAACCATATTAATGGGAAAAAATGTACACACACACACACACACACATACAAACGCCTCCGCGCATATACGACTAATACACACATAATCCACAGATACATGCACACGCCCCCTCGCACACACACACACACAAACACACAAATGAAATCTGTGAACAAACAATAACAGATTGTTGCTCTTCAGACAGTCAGACGTCCAATCGTTGGCCGGACGACGACGGCGACGGCGATGGCGACGGCGATGGCGATGGCGGCGGCGGCGGCTCAAGCGGGGAACCAGCGGAACCAGGCCAGAACCGAGAGGCCTTTGCCCTTTCAGGTCCCCAAACGTCCCCGCGAGCACATCTGAGCGTCCACCTCCAAACACGTGACGTTTCCTCAAAAACAAGATGGCGGCCGGACAGCAAAGTCCGCCCGGGGGGGCCTGACACCGGCGGCCCCCCGGCAGATCAGGTTATCAGGGGTTTTTTAACCCCGCGATGGAGCGACCGTAAAGTTGTGTAAACTAGATAAACGGCCCGAGCGCGTCTTTGGAGAACGCTGCGCTCCAGATGTGTTGTTATTATTCTAAGCTGCAGGGGAGCCGGCGATAAGCGCTTATCGCGCCGGGCGCTCGGGGCTGGATCGATATGAGACGCGGCGCCGTGGATGCGGACGCGTCGCCCACCATCGGTGGTTGTCCCCTGAAACGGCCATTTTGTTTGTGTGTGTGTGTGTGTAAAAACATGTAAAATGTATCCTTTTGAATTAAATATGCAAAATATTCCATCTGTTTGGATCCTAAACCAAAGGAGGTGGATATTTTTCGCTCAAAAACACACACACACACACACACACACACACACCGGCCGTGCAATAAATGTGTTTAGGTTTTAAAGAATTTGTTGAATTTTGCTTGAATGCGTTTTTAAGAGGGGTGTTGACATATTATTATGACATAATTGTTATCGGGGCTGTGATTTGTGACGCGGGCGAGCTGCGCTGGGTTACGCTGAGAGGCGTCCCTAATATTTTGGTCATCCCACTCATTAGGCCGCCAAAATGTTATTTCATAATTCATTTTATGTTTTTGATTTAAAACGTTTACCGTATATTTCTGTTATAGTTATTTTATGTTATTATATAGATTCATGATTTATTATTTGAACCATCAGCGGAGTCACAGCAACACAGAGTTTTTTTTGTTTTGTTTTTTTTTTGTTTTAATTTATCTAAAAGATCAGATCTGCCTTTGGTTTGAGGGGGAAAAAATATTTTTTTCTAATTTAAAAAAAAACAAAACATTCCAGCATTTATTAAGCAAAAATACGTCTGCACACGTGAACGTCCCTTTGTGACGCAGGTTAGTTTTGTTTGTTAAAATTTCGTTAAGTTATATTAGTCGCACACAGAAACCGGAGCTGCAGTTACATTTAATAATTTCATAATGATAAATTAATTCTATTCAATTTTAAAAGCGACTATATTTTACTTCCGTACACCCTGGATATTTTGTGTGCTAGTTACTCCATCATACTTCCGTGTGTGCGTGTGCGTGTGTGTGTGTGTGTGTGTGTGTGTTTTGAGATGCTGCTGCGCTGCTGTGCCGTGCGTTTCCGCCTGAGAAGGCACATTCCTTCCCTCTCTCCCAGAGGAGAATCCTGATGTTCCTGCATCTCTTATCAGGGAGCTTTGAGCCGAGTTTTATGATTTAATGAGCTGCTGGACTCTTCTTTTATCGGCAAATAGCGATAAAACGTTGCGAAAGGTTAAAACGGCCGCTAATTAGGAGGGGGAAAATATTTTGGTATCACCGTTTATGTCACGCGACGGATAAACAAGATGGATGTTTCGGCTTTCCAGGAAAGGTTCTCAGGAATGTTTATCAATTTCCAGGGGGGGGAAAGGAAACCAAAAAAGGTCCTTTTGATTTAGAAATGTGGTAAACTTTTACAATTTTGTAAAAAAAACAAAACAAAAAAAAAACCTTAAGACTTGTGAAGCAGCAAAATGTGCAAAGATGTCGATATTTCACCTGTGTGCATCCTCAGGTTGGATGGTGGTGAGCTTTTGTTGACCACGATAAACTCATAAACTGCCTCAATATTTCCTCTAAAACTAAAACAAACAGAAACCGTAATTAAAGTTTTTTTTCTCTTTTTTTTTTAAAGTAAGTGATTATTTTCAAATGTGAGACACTTCCGTTGTTAATTTGCTGAACTTCCCAGGATCCTGCAAATGGTCCTAAAGCTTTTAATCTTTTAGCATATGAATTTATTATTACATAAACCGGTCAGCCATAACATTACGACCACCGCGTGTCCACCATAGAGTATAATACAACAGCCCTGCAATCAGTTCTCCCTTCAGGAGGAGTTTTATGTTGGATTTTTAGTGAATCTGTTTGAGAGAGATGTTGACATATTTGAATGCACATGACCAAAATATTAGGGACACCTCTCAGTACAACCCAGAGTACACTTCAACAAACAGTCCCAATAACTATCATCCAATAAAAAATACAACATAAAACTCCTGCCTTTTGCAGGGCTGCTGCATTATATTCTATGGTAAACACGCAGTGGTCATAATGTTATGGCTGTTCGGTCTACGGTTTCGTTATGTCTGTAAAGTTCCTTCAAACATCTGGCAAAACACAACGAAAAGTAGCTATGAACAACTCATTGCGGAGCCTTTACAGATCTGATATTGAAACAAGCGTCATAAACTGTGACGTAAAAAACGTACAAAAAGGTCAAACTTGATTTTAGCTTTCACTTCGGCCCACGTGGCGCTTCAGATATTCGCGTCAGCAGACACATTCAAAGAGCCCAGCTGCTGCTGAGAGGATGTTGCATCAAATATTAGAGGCCCAAAAACGCTGGAAAAAAAACACCTGAGGGGTTGAATCACTAATATTTGAGTAGCATCAGATTTGATTCTATTCTCATGTCGGGGGATGACAAATAAGAAACCTGAAATGCCTGAAATGACCCTGAATGTTTGAAATAAAGGTGAAAAACTCGTGGAAGAATATTGTCGCGGGGGGGGGGCAGTTAGCGTCTGAAATATTGCATATTTATATTAAAAAATTGGTTAAAAGTAGTAATGACAGTGCTGGAGAGATTCATTTGCATGAAAAGAAGCACCCTCATCCACTTTCTGCTCCTCCTATCCTCGGCTCTCACGGTCTCTTGGCTCCCCCCCCGCCCCCCCTCGGGCCTTTCGTCTCACGCCATCACCATGGCGACGGCTCACGGCGTCATTCATCCCCAGAGGACGCGTCTCCCGTGGAGACGAATGTTTGGAGACGAACGACGCGGCGAGGAGGGCCAAGACTGCGGGGGGTGGGGGGGGGGGGGGGGCCGAGGCTCATCAGCACCTGAAGACTGATGATGGATTTGTTTTTGCGCATCAGAGCCTCAAAAAAAAAACAACTCAAAAAACAAAAAAGATCAGCTGCTCCGATCATAAACCAGTGATGGAAGACGGCAGAAGGACGTTTCAGGTGAGCTTCGCCTGCCCCGAGTGCCGATGTAGCCAGGAGAGTGGCGAGCAAGTGAGGCCCATGTTTGACACTGGCGCCACCTGGTGGGCCAACAGGCCACCGCGTGTTGAACCACGCTGCCCAACAACTGCCGTAAAAAATATTACACATCAGTGTTTTTTTATCCACTTTGAATGTGTCTTTCAAAACTACCTGTGTCTGAAATATACACATACAACAATTATATATATATATATATATATATATATTATATAATATAAAAATATTATATATATAAATTATATATATATATATTTTTTTTTTAACCCTTTATAGGCCAGGTTGTTTACATGACCTCAGCTTTTTTTTTATCGAAAAAATCTCTCAAAAAAAAACCTCACACTATTTTTTCCCCTTTAAACGGGTCCGTCTTTTAAAACTACTTCAACCTGACATATGAATGCCAAATACTGATTATATTTTCGGGCTTTTCATCCCATACATTTAAAAACAAAACAAAAAATAGCATCCCTCATTTCAGTGGCGACGCAGTGCTGCGGAACACACTGAAAAGTGTGAAATTTTGCTGCCTGCTTTGAATGGGAAGAGTAGCGCCATCTGGTGGACATATGGAAGAATTAATCATTGAAAGCTCCTTGACTTTATGCGATGAGTTATGCAAAATGTGGGATGAAAAAAAGGCATTTTCACTGGGAGCTTTTGTTGTCGTTAGGGACATTTTGTGCCATTCAGTTCCTATTTATTTATTTATTTATTTATTTTCATGTCGTTTTTGGCTGCGTTAAATGAATAAAGCTCTTTTTTTTTTCTTCAGTTCCTCAAATCAGCCTGGAGTGGCTCAGTCACACAAAACCGACACATTTGTTCCTAAGATCTCTTAAGGGTTAAATATTATAATACTATATTATACAGTTTCTCATATTTAATCTAATGTGTACTTTATTCATATTTTACTTGTGCTTTGTTCAACTTATCTGCTTTTGCATTTTGTTTTATTACTCATATTTATTATCATTTATTTATCATATTTATATTGATTATTAATCACAGCCATCCTGTCATCCGTTTACTCATTTTCATCGCTGATTTGTTCCTCTTTTCCTTCAGTGATTTATTAATTTATTTATTTACTCGTTTATTGACGTGCGGACGTATGGCTTGCGTGTGACGTCATCACGCTGCGTCAGCTGTGTGTCAGGCGGAAGTTTCCGTCCATCTCGACCTCCGGCGTCCCGCTCCGCTCCCGCTCCGCTCCCCCCCTCCCTCGCACTCCCGTCCCCGACACGCCCGCTCCCCCCCCCTCCGCCCCCCCTCTCCACCCTCCGTCAGTGTGGCGAGCTTCTGACGGCGCGCGCTGGTTCCCCGAGACGCCCGGTACCGGTCCGGACCGCACCGCACGCTGCCATGAGCGCCTTGTGCCGCGTCATCCAGAGAGGGCTGCTGAGCGGCCGGCCGTCGCGTCGCTGGCTCCCCGCGCAGCAGGACGCGGCGTGCGGGGCGGCCGGCGCTGTCCGGACCGCCAGCTCATCCAGGTACCCACCACCGACCCCTCCACACGCCTCCCCCGCAGCCGCCGCCGCCGCAGCCGCCGCCGCTAGCTCCCATCCTCTCTCCCCGGCTAGCTGACGTCCTCTGCCCGCCCGAGCGGCCCCCGCGGCTCGGACGTCGGCCGCCATGTTGTTTTCGTTACGTCTCAATGGAGCGTGAACGTACATCGACTCCAGCGACATTCAGGCGGCGTCCGGCCACCGAGGCGCGGCCAAGCTGCCGCCGCCGCCGCCGCGGCCGCCGCCGCGTGTCGCGCTGTAAACGCGCCGGCTGCCGCTCGAGCGACACACCCGGCGGTTAGTTATTCGTTAGTAGTTATTAAACCGGCATTAATAATGGCAGATGGGTCGATGCCGTGTCAGCCCGGCAGGTACGGTGACACCGGGGGGGGCAATGAGAGGGGGGGACACCGAGGAGG
>CAAKHG010046040.1:0-10239 GCA_901007715.1 Dactylopterus volitans
TTCCCATTCGCCTGGAATGTTAGGCCCCCCCCCCCCCTCCCCCTAAACCCTCGCGACCAACTTCCCGCGACCTCGCAATCGCGCGCCAAAAAAAAAAAAAAACGCCTCTCGCTTTGAAGAAGCAACGCTGGAGGCCCCGCGACAAACGCGCCCTCTCCTACGTCTCGACGGTGTCAAGCACTGCAGTTATATGGAGCTGCAGTTATTCGCTATATCATAAAATACTAATTCTGTGCAAGGAAGACGACACAATCATTTCATGAGCATTGTCCTCTGAGGAAAAAAAAAATTAGGTGGAAATACTGTAGTTGCCATCTGGTGCTATACACAAACGGTGCTATCACAAATCCCGCCTCACACACATCTTGCCCAGAGCAAGAGAACATGTACCGCTTTAAAAAACTTTTTTTTTTTTTTTCTGACTTTTGCCTTAACTGCTCAAAGTCAACAACAAACAACAGACAGTTGGCACTGGTGAAATGGAACAACGTTTTTCTTTTTTTTTTTTCTCTATACAATTCATACAAAAATAAAAAATTAAAATTGCTCCGATGATAGCATCTTTCCTTCTAATTTTTCTTGTTTCCATTTCATTTTGCACAGAGGTAGTGGCTATTTAGGTAAAGGGTAAGGGACAAGTGTAAATTAAAAATCTCTCATAGAAAATGTTATTCATTTTTGACCAGAGGAATCTCAAAAGAACAAAATATAATACTGCAATCACATACAAAAGTAGTCCTTCATTTTTGTACATTTTATACAGTGTTCACACTTTTTTTTTTAAATCAATTTTTTCTTTACACTTTTTTGTCTAATTTTTTTTTGTTGTTTTTTTTTTGTGTTTTTTTGTGTTTTTTTTTAAAGGCAAAAAGAGGGGTATGTTTGGAATAGCATGATCCGGGCCGATGGGCGGTCGTCTACGCCAGCGGGTCCACCAGGGGCTCCTCGTCTCCTCGCGATAGCAACTCCTTCTTCTCGTCTGTGCTGGCCAGAGAGTTGCGACTGTTGTGGGCCCCCATGTACAGAGTGGCGTAGACCGGGTTTGTGAAGTTGGTGGGCTGGAGGGAGTCAAACAAATCGTCCATTAGAGTGGATTGAGTGCTGGAGGCTGCAGGATGGATGGATGGATGGATGGATGGATGGATGGATGGATGGATGGAAGGATGGATGGCGTTTGTCCCCACCTTGTCTGGGTCCAGCGTGAAGTCTGCATCCAGAAGCTCCCCGGCGTCGTCGTCGGGCTCGCCCTCGTAGATCTTGTAGGCAGGGTTTCCGATCTCAACATTCATAGCCCCGTTGGTCATCCTTTGGTGCTGGAAGCCCTTGGCCCTGCACACACACACACACACGCCAACGGCTCGGGTTAGCCGTTGCGTCTCGCCTAAGCGCGGGCGGCCTAAAACAGTGCAAGCAGCGACACAGCCACATCACCAAGGCACCATTGGCACGACTCGCACCACCATCCAGGCTGAGGAGCTGAGACAGGCACCGACACAAACCCAGCATTCATTAACAACAGCGCGGAATACGCCAGCCTTGCAGACTGTAGGTCATTCCCAAAGGAAAAAAAAGAAAATAAATAAAATTTAAAAAAAAAAGATTCTCGGAACTACGACATGTCTGTCAAGTAAATGCTGGATTTTTTTTTTCGTGTGACATTTTCCAAACTGAGCTTGGAAGAATGCTGGTTGCACTGTCCATCTCTTGCTGCCACAATACAAACCACAGCACGGAACAATACGCCACAGTGTGATGACGACACACACACAGATCTATTCGATGCATTTTTTTTTCTTGTTTTTTGTTTTCCAATAGATCTGCCCTGCGGCTGCTGTGGGAGCAGCTCTCGAGAGCTTCATCACAGGGCCAAACACGGCACAACCACCGACACTCATGGGTGAGGGAAAGACGAGAGAAAGAGAGAGCGTCAAGGATGCAGATTTGGATGTGGGCATGGAGGTAAAAGTGTAACCCTGGCAACTGTTACCGCAAGCGTCTGGAGCCGGTTTTGCCGGGCCGGCTAGACCTGAGGAGCAGAGGAGATGCCATTACAGGAGAGGAGAGGAACAGACGGAAGAAGGAGAAGGAGAGAAAGAGTGAGTGAGGGAAAGAGCAAAAGGGGTCACCACTATCTCCTGGTTTGAAGGCGTCGAGCTGTCACTCACCCTCTCATACGTTTCCTGTACCAGACCAGCGCCCCTGCAGCCAGCAGAACCAGCAGCAGCAGGAGCAGCACCGGGATCACGATGGAGGCCGTGCCTGCGTGCACACAAGAACACGCGCGGCTGTAATACGCCGCTAAAAAAAAACAACAACAAAAAAACAAGAAAAACAGTCCCCCGCTCATCGGTCACGCTGTCACGGGCGAAGAGTCGACTTACGTCCACCAGAACCTGAGGCGCCTTCGCTGCTGGCCACAGACTCGCAACGATGCCCCGCCCAGCCAGGTGAGCATCTACACACACACACACACACACGCAAAACAAGACAACAGGGAATTGATATATGGAGCTACGCACTGATAAAACGGACGCTTGGAGATAAAAACAGCATGCGCACACACTCCTCACCTGCACTCTGGGAGGTGCGTGATGGGGTTTATGGAGCACTGGCCGTTCGCGCAGTACTCGTTTGTGTCGCACGTGTAACAGCTGGGCTGGATTCTTCCATTTGTGCAGCTGTTGAAGTCGTGAGATGGCGACCGGTTAACTCCGTGCAGTGTGTGTGCGTGCGTGCGTGCGTATGTGCGCGTGTGTGAGAGCCATCTTACCGGCAGGTGAACTCCCCCGAAGATGTGAAGCTGGTGTTGGGGATGCACTCGCCGTCACGGCAATAGTGACACTTGTCAACCTCGCACGTGCTGCCGGTGAACTGAGGCAGGCAGCGGCACAGTTTGGAGCCGCTGGCGCTCTGCAGACACGTGCCTTTGTTCAGGCAATGGCCCTCGCAGCCTCCTGCTCGCGCAAACACACACACACACACACACACGTTTTAAACATTTCCTCTCGGAAAACCGGACCCAAATCGGCCCCACCCAAATCGACACTCACTATACTGGCACTGATCGCCCAGGAAGTCGGCGGGGCAGCTGCAGGTCGGCTGGTTCCCGGCGCTGACGGTGCAGTTGCCTCCGTTCTTGCAGTAATCCATGCAGGTGTGCAGGTTGCAGTTTGGTCCGGTGAACCCGGTCAGGCATCGGCAGGTGGGAGAGCCTGCGACAGACGTTCGTTATTGCACCGGAAAAACGGGGGGCCAACGCAAAAACACCTGAACTCGGCGTGCAAAGTCTTTTTTTTTTTTTTTTTTTTTTACTGATTTGTTTTAAAGCTCATCACAAAGCTCTATCCTAATTATTACTTTCACTAGAACTATCTTTGAATTACTCCCACCATTATTTACCTTCATATTTTTTTTCATTGGCAATCCTGGTGTTGCTCTTATATTCTGCACAACTTTACATGTCTTTTCTTAGGGTTTATTCTGCTTTTAGATGGACAGATAGATCCTCATTCTCGTTGTATAATGTACAACTGATGTTATACGGCTTATAAAATATATAGTTCCTATGCACAGACACACACGCACACACAGTGATTAAATAAAATTCAGGATTAAAAATAAGAATAGAGAGAGCAGGTTTGGATTAAAAACAGAATAACAATAAAACATGCCCGACCCTTTACGGACACAGTAATTTAAGTAATTTACCGCAGGCGCTGGCACTTGTTTAGGTGTTAAGCCCATGAACTGTGTCATCGCGGTTCCATCTTACCCGTGGGGGAGGGCGTGCACGTTCCCCCGTTCTTGCAGTAATCTCGGCACTGGTCGATCTCGCATCGGTCGCCTCCATAATTCGGCTGGCAGCGGCACTTGGGCTGCTTGTGGGCGTTGAGGAAACAGCTGCCGCCGTTCAGACACTGGACCAAGCAGGGGCCGCTGGGCGGGGCTGCAGATGACGGCGACGACGAGGACGAGGACGACGTTTTAGACGTGCGGATTTTTGATTCTGTGCATTCCGAACGTGCGAGCGCTGGCCTACTCACAGATGGGCGACAGGGTGGGAGTGGGCAGCTCCACGCAGGTGCCGTTGTCCAGCGTGCGTCCGTTGGGGCAGGTGCACACTGGTCCGCTGGGGCTCAGCAGACACAGCCATTCACATTTCTTTCTGTCGCAGGGGTTGGTCACTGACAGGGAGGATGCGCTTATTAATAATCAGTAAAAAAAAAAAAAAGAAAAGAAACAACTGCATTTCTGTCTTGGTGTTTCTGACTGTTGCCACTCACTCTCCGGCTGCTTGTTGCGGTGGTAGAGGACTAAATCCGTGGCGTGGTTCATCCCGGTCGTCAGGTTCTCGATGGGGCCTTTGCCGAACTTGTTCACCCGGAAGACGTAGTTGTTGATGTAGGTGACGCCGTAGATGTAGTCCTCAAAAATGTCGATGCTGAAGGGCTGATGGAGCTCTGCGGGTGAAGCAGAAAGGCACGGAAGCTTTACCGACCGGAGAGGACGTTCGGCCGGTCGTTGACCAAAAACAAACGCGACTGACGGACAAAAGACAGGCGGAACCCAACTGTTCTTGATGCTGTTCGCAGCCACGACGGCGTCGCTGCCGTTCAGCCTCACGCTGCCGATCAGGGAGAGCTTGGCATCGGCCCAGTACAGACGCTGGTTGAAGTAGTCCACCGCCAGACCTGAACACAAAGAGGGACGGAGGCTCTCAGAGGACTCTGCACTCTGCGTTCAGTTTCGAAAAGATGATTTCGGAGGAGTTTTACCAGTTGGCCACTGAATGTTTTCTTCCACCAGCGTCTCTCTCATGGTTCCATCCATGGCAGCCGTTTCAATCTTGGGGTGGTTCCCCCAGTCTGCCCAGTACATTTTCCTGATGCATGAATGAAAATAATCCAATCATCAGTTACTGAATCAAACATGAATTTCAGCACATATTTTCATTTCATGGCAGCCCTGGTCTCCCAAGTGTGTGAACATTTACCTATCTAACACTCTGAAAAACACAGTTGCACGCACAAACATGAGAAAGTGGGGAAAAAAATACGAAACAAAGACCAATCTGAGACGAGCCAAAGCATGAACACAGCAAGGGAGGGGCCATCTCTGACCAAGAGTGCTTATAAATGGACCCGCTTACCCTCTCGGGGGGTCGACCACAATCGCATAAGGCTCATCGATCATGCCGGAGATGAGGGTTTTGCGGTGTCCTCCGCTTATCTGCGCCACCTCAATGACATCTCTACCAGAGTCAGTCCAGTACAAGTTCCCCGCCACCCAGTCCACGGCGATGCCCCGGGGCATCTTCAGGTCCGGGATCTGAGCAGAGAGGGCAAGAAACTGTCGCGACGTCGCCGCAAAAACCTCACACACCCTTTACCCGTCTGGTCTATATTTAACATCGCACGCATGAGAAGCAAACGCACCTCCAGGTTGGTGACCCTGGAGTCACTTTGGCGCCGGTTGCGGTTGCTGTTGGGGGACGAGGGCGAGGCGGGCAAATCGTAGGAGGAAATGCGCCCCGTGTGCCAGTTGGTCCAGTAAATGCGGTTGGTTTTGACGTGCAGATCCATGGCGTCGATGCGCACGTTGGCGTCACCCTGGAAGACCTGCTCGTAGCGCCAGTTGGGCATGAAAGGGTCCAGACTGCGGATCTCGTTGTCATCAGCGATGTAGAGGACCTGCCTTTGAGCTGGGGGAGAGGAGACGTCAGGACGCGGCAATGGCAAATGTGTTTGCGGGCGAAAACAGGGCAGGCCAGCAAAAGTCACGTGTACGTTTCTGAAGATGGCCGACGTGCCACGCGTGGCGCGGGTACTCACTATCGGCCTTGCACGTGTCATTGATTCTGGTGAAGTACTTGTGGCAGCTGCACTTGTAGGAACCCTTGGTGTTGTTGCAGATGTGGGAGCAGGCTCCGAACCGGCTGCACTCGTTCTTATCTGTTGGCGGGAGGTGGGGCGGGGGGAGGGGGTGGGGGAGGTCACATGACACGCGATTGGTTTCAAGCGGTGAGGCCGCGTCAGGAATGCAGCCGGAGCGGGTAGGACGGCACCTTCGCATCTGTTACGTCCGTTGGACTGGAAGCCCGGTTTGCAGGAGCAGAAGGAGCTGGTGCCGTTCACCACGCAGTGCGCTTCGTCGCCGTCGCCGCACACCGTGCTGTTGCTGCGGCAGTCGTTCAGCACCGTGTCTGCGGGAACAAGGAGGTGAGGAGCGCCGGGTCAGTGCAGCGGCTGCGCCGGCGGGTTCACGACGACGGCGCCCCGAACGCCACGCACCTTTCTTGTTGCAGCTCATTTCGTCGGAGCCGTAGTCCTCGCAGTCGTTGAAGTAGTTGCAGCGCAGGACGGCGCTGATGCAGCGGCCGTTCGAGCACTGGAACTCGTACTTCTGGCAAATCGGCGTGGAGGGAGGAGCTTTGGGAGGGCAGAGAGAAGGCGTCACCCTTGATGATCGGTTCTAATAACGTGCTTAATCATTTTCGCGTCCTCTCCATTAGTCTATTTAATGATTAACTGTGAATGCTGAGTGAGTGTGATCTGAATCTTTCTTGTCCTTCTTCCGTGCGTTTTTTCGCTGGCCAATTGGAAACCCTTTAAATATCGAGATGTTTAGTATTTTCAGAACATGATGTGAAATTTTCAGCTTTTTTTCCCCTTACTTTTTAAACTTTTTTTGAAGTGACTGTTTATTGATCCAAATACACTTGCAATTGTCAGTTGAACATGCATCTTAAATATTTAGACATACACTGTATATCTTCATTGTCATGTTCTGACAATGTTCATGTTGCTGGCTTGCTTTTTATTTTGAACATGTGAACATAAGGGGGGAAAAAAACAGAACAAGGCCTGCAGGAGTAAATTAGAGCAATATTTACTCAACCTCCCTCTCATTTTTGACGTTTGCATTTTAACCGTTAATCCCAGTCTCTTTCAAATTGTCCCTCTTTCGGTGTAATTGTGTATGTCAGTCTCTCCATGTCTTGTATTTCGTCTATAATTTTCATCCATCTTAGTCCATCTCAGACCAGTTTTTTGTGATGTCCTACTGTATCTTGCAGGTAAGCCAGATTCAGTAGTTGACATGTTGGTGGTATTTCATACACCGATACCTCACAAAGAACCAAATGAATTCAATCCCAGGGTGGCTGGATTTTTCTCAACAACTCCTGGAGATTTGTGTGTGCGTGTGTGTGTGTTTATGTGTGTCGTTTGGGTCTGTGCGATCACATATTCTCCAAAAATATAAAATATGCTCAAATTTGCTCATCCGTTAAGCATCATTTGTATATGTATTTGCATCGGTGTCATGACTGAGACGTCCCCACAGCTCTTTAAAGACACTTCTTTAAGCCCATTTCAGACTTTTGCTTCAGCAATTCCACTCGGCTCCCAGCGTTTACACGCGTTTTCTAGTTGTCAGCGCGATTCAACAAACTCACGGCAGTTGAGCTCGTCGCTGTTGTCCCCGCAGTTGTTGACACCATCGCAGCGCTTCGAGACCGGCAGACACACGCGGTCGTTGTGACAGCGGAATTGCCTCGTGGGGGGGCACTGGAATTTAACTTGGGAGACGAGGAAGAGGAGATTTAAAGGAAGGACAAATGTGTATGCAAGCAGCACTTTTGATATGTGAAATGCTGGTATTCCCACCACACTCCTCCGGGTTCTCATCGGAGTTGTCTCCACAGTCGTCCTCGCCGTCGCACTTCCAGCCCAGGGGTTTACAGAGGGTGTTGTTGCACTGGAACTCATCCAGGGGGCAGTGTCTACCCACTAAGCGAGGAGGGAAGGGACAGAAATGAATGATGCATCACAACACCTTCTGTTTGGCTGAGTGTTAGGGGGAAAAAAAAAGCACTCCATACCACCGCTGTCACATTTCTCCTCATCGCTGCCATCCATGCAATCGGCGTCGGCGTCGCAGCGCCAGCGGATGGGGATGCAGTGGCCATTTTTGCACTGGAACTGATCACTGTCACACTTCACATCACAGCCGTTCTGGACCAAAAAAAAAACAAAGAATAATTTTCATGCGAGCTCCCTTCCTCCCCCCCCGGCCCTGCGAGTGCGCAATTTGAAAGCGTAAAAGCTGGAATGAAACGGTCGGGCGATACCTCATCCGAACCATCGGCACAATCAGGGTCCCCGTCGCACTTCCAGCGCCCGGCAATGCAACGGCCATTCGTGCAGGCGAACTCGCTCTCGGAGCACTGACGAGGCACTGAGGACGGGGGAGAAAAATGGTTTAGGAGGACGAGCGCGAGCTGGCGACAGGAGAGCAGGAACAAGAGAGGAGAAGGGAAGGAACGAGGCGGAGCAGGGAAAAGAAGAAGAGTAAAGTGGGAATAGAGCAGAGTGCAAAAAAAAACAACAGAGGGAGCTCCGGCCGAGAGCCAGGCGCACAGAAACAAAACGGGCCGATAATTCATTTCACAGGACTGACTCATGGGGCACGGAGGTGGGGATGGTACGACATTCTGTACAGCATGTGGTACAGTAGAGGAGCTTAGGGGAGCTAGCGGGGTTGGAGGGGAAAAGGGCTCACAAATCAAAGAGGAGAAGCAAGGTTGGGAGGGGGTGGGTGGGGGCGGGGGGGCGGAGGGGCGGGGTTGTGGCTGGTTGAGCTGAAACTGTGAAAACGACCTACCTCTGGCTCACGGCAACAGGCCAGTGTGAAATGCAAAATAGACATGAGATGATATGAGATGTGCAAATGGCCCAAAAGAAAAAATTCTCAACCATGCATGTCGCCGAGTAACTACAACAAGACAAACAGGCGGAGGTGACGCTCGGCTTACCGCCAGGACCCGCCGCGTTTGAACCCTCTGATGGTGGTGATGATGCAGTGTGTAAATCAGAGTCAGAGCGAGCAGCAGAGGGGGGAACCTACCACACTTGTCTTCGTCGGAGTTGTCCCCACAGTCGTTGTCGTAGTCGCACTGCCAGCGGCCGGGAACGCAGCGGTTGTTCTTGCAGCGGAACTGGTACGGCTCGCACGTCCGCTCGTCTGAGCGCCAAAACACACACACACAATAGCAGTAAAAAAATAAAAAATCACTTCATGGCTGATTTCGTTTCCAGTATTTTCTACTCCTTTCCCTCCGTACCGCACTCCTCTTTGGGTTCATCCGAGGCGTCGCCGCAGTCGTCCTCGCCGTCGCACTTCCAGCGTGCCGGGATGCAGCGGCCCGAGTCCTTGCAGCGGAACTCGTCCACGCCGCACGTCATTTGGGCTGCGACACAGGGGATTAGATGGGTAAGACATGCTGGCACCGGCATACTGGACTTTGTTGGCATGGGATCATATGTGGAAATTTTCATGTCAGGATTATCCTGGCTGCAAATATTGAATGTCAAGATAACATCCTGATAATCATCAAAATATCTAAAACAGTATAAAAAATGCACTGGAATACTCCTTCATAATTTGGTTCTATTGCATGACAAGAGGAATCATCTAGCAAACGCCGTTTTTGGTGAAAATATTCTTACAGAGCGTCATCATTTTAGATGGAAGGATAAACAAGAAACAGCCTCATTAAAAAGTCTGTATTATCTAAATACAGGAAATCAATATAGGATTGTATCAACAGCTTGCCACTCGCGGATATTCATGTTTTCCGTGAATATGAATGAATGTTTTTCACGATATGTGATTATAGCCTAAGTTGTACTTTCCAGGACATTCATCCAAATTCTGTGACAGAATTAACAGATAATAAATAGATGTCTGTCTCGATATATACGTTACGAAAAGTGCACCTGGACAAATAATAATGCTGAACTTCAACTTTCATTTCTTTGCTAATTGTATAAACTGGAAGTTTCTCTCCTGAGTGACGGCGCAATACTTTCTAGATTCATGCCGACACCCGTGTTCTCTCATCAAAATAATCAGCAGATTATATTCAAGGGCCGTCTTTCGTATGTCTCATTCCGTCTCACTCCACGGGGAACGTTTTTTAACGGCCGGCTGCATCTTACTGCAGTTGGCAGGCTCGTCGGATCCGTCCACGCAGTCGTTGTCCCTGTCGCACACCCACACCCGCGGGATGCAGCGCTTGGTGATGGCACACTGGAACTGGTTGGGGGCACACGTCACCTCCGCTGCACGACAGACAGATAAGACCGACTTATGCTCCGAAGGCAGCGAGCGGAGCGGTGTTGATCGCTCTGCTGTGAACTGGCGAGGTTGCCGGCGTGTGGGCCTCGACGGCCGGAG